>OX104118.1:65444302-65582932 GCA_944474755.1 Limnoperna fortunei
TTACTTGTACTTGTATACTTGGATATACTAGTACTAAGTAATATATTATCAATAAAAATCATTGTAAAATTTTTGCTTATTTTCATTATTAAGCATGTACATGTAACACTTTTCAATGACATTGAAACATGTTATATTATAATTTTGTAGGTACTAGTACATTGTAAATACAAAGTTTGGATTATCTCAAAGTTTTTATACAGAGGTTGTTTCCTGAGAGATACGACAGTCTGACACTACATGTAAGCAAACAATTTTTTGTAAATCATATCCCACATAAATGGTTACCATAACTATAACCATAAATATGGCCTTCAGAAATGTTGAATGGTCTCATCATTAAGTTCTTTTGGTAGCACTAATTTTATGAATTTTTTAAGTCTATATAATTTTTTTGACAAACTTAAATCAGGGTTATAGGAAATTTTTCTCAGGTACTGGCCATTTGTATTTTGGAATGTGTTGACCACTTTGTTTTAATTTGTGTCTTTGAAAGAGGTAGGTTTAGAACATAAAACCTAGTTTAACCCACCATTTCTATTGAAATGCCTAAATAGATTAGTAAAATTGTCTGTCATTTTATATGTTATACTGATACCAATATTCTTTATATATATATTTTCAGTCATGATCAGAAAACTACAAGTTGTGAAGCAAGAGAGGGTACCTGTTATGAAAAAGGCATAGACTTGACAGAAGTACATGTGAATGATGAATTATATGTAGCTGAAATACCTGCACCAAGATTACCTACATGTATTATTGAGCCACCAATACCATGCATCCATCAATAATGTAACCCCGATATATATGTAAGGGGCATAACTCAAGCTTCTTGGCACTTTATTTTGTGAAAATGCTGACTGATTATAATTTGTGGACATTAACATGGCTATTTGTTGTCATTATTTGAACATATAAAATTACAAAATCTATGGAACTTTGAGTTTTTATGCCAAAATCACGAATGTGAAAGGAGCATATAATATAACTTACTTTGTGTGGTCATTGGTAAATATTTAGTTTCTATGCTCTAACTAGAGTAACAGTTGAAGGCTTTTATTGAAATTAGTGCATACGGTCTTTATTTACTAGTGATACAGGGCAAAATTGGTTTAGTGTTGTAACTTGAGTAATAGTTGACTGATTTTTAGGAAATTCAAATGTAATGTCCATTTAATGCTAGATTGTTTGTTGTTTTTTTTTGTTTGTTTGTTTTAATGGTGTTTAACGCTACTTTCAGCAATTTTTCAGCTATATCATGGTGTCCAGTTTTCATTAGAGAGGAGTAACAGGAGAAACCCCCACCTTTGGTAAGAAAACTGGCAATCCTTGTCAATTAAATACGGGCACACCCTACCCGCAGTGAGACTCGAACCCGCAACCTCAGTGTTGACAGACCATGTGATCTATAGTAGATGAACTACCTTAACCACTCGGCAACCAAGGTCCCTTCATTTCTAGAGGAAGTCCACCATTAAAGTGTAATCCAATATAAATTTTGTATTCACTATGTCTCTCCCCCCCCCCCCCCCCCCCCAAGGTTTTATTGATGGATTATCAAACAGTTTTTTGGACCTGTCGAAAAATTTAGCACACAAACCTACATTTTTTTCTTCATGTATACAAACATAAAGGTAAGATAAATATTTTGTTAACATTTTGGGACTTTGTATTTAAAAGAAAGGGTTGAATTTAAGAAAAAACATCCATGGGTGATACATTTTCCAGTACTGTTTTCAGATATTTATCTGGTCAAATCTGATGTTGAGATGTACAATATTATATTTTTCATTTTTAAAATGCAACTACTATATATATTATCTAATTGTTATTAATGGGATTATAATAATGAAACAACGAAAAAGATTTTTTTATTGCTTTTATAATATGAACCCCAAGTCCAGATTTTGTGATCATTGATGATTACACATGTAAGAAATCTGATCCTACCGAAAAAACGAGCAGATGAACCTATGAATTTTTTTGTATATTTTTAAATATATATGTGTGTTACATATAAAAATGCTTGAATTAAAGCATCCTATTTATAATGAGTAATAGCAGCGAACATCCTTAAACCTAAAAAAGATAAATTTTTATTTTAAAACCAGATTTTTAACGATTGTTGACATGGTAACCTTCATCATTCAGCATTTAGTTTGTAAAGTTTCAGCCTAAAGTTATTGGGTTTAGTTTTAATATATTTTCAGACAAATTTTTAAAGCATTTGAAGACTGAATCCCAGAAGTTGTTGCTTCATTCAATTGAAATTTTGAAAACTGTTGTAAGTAAGCTGATTGATGGAGGAATTTTGATAAAAGATTTGCAGACCATAATAAAGGAAAGAGATGGCTTTCAAAAAAATGTTAAAGCTATTGAAAGCTTAGATGTGAAGATAACAGAGTTTCAAATAAAACTAAGAGAGAAGGAATTGCAGACCTACAAGGAAACTGAAAAATGTGTGCGAGAATTCACAGATTTCATTATGCACTGCAAAGGTATTCAACCAATTCACACTCGAACAATTTAATGGACTGAATTTTGTTAATTATTTATTTAGACTTGCAATATATTACGTAGGAATTACTGGGTAATGTCAAATATTGTGCACGGTAATTAAATTTTTAGCTCATCTGAGCCAAAGGTCCTTGTGAGCTAATGTCATCACTTGGTGTCTGTCGTCTGTTCAATCCTTGAAATTTAAAAAATCTTGTCATAAATCACTTGGACAATTTTCCTCTCGCTTGGCTTTAAATAACCTTAGGGTACCTAGTATCAAATTTATAACCAGGGTGTTGATCAACATACAAAAATGGCTACTATTAAAAATAGAACATTGGGTTCAACACTCAATTTTTAGAATTAAAATTTGGTTTTGTAAAATAAATACTAACCATCATAAATTTAGATATTTTCCCTATTCGCAGCTTGTGAACCGGAAACACAAACAAATACCCTTTGAGACAACCCCCATTCCCACCTGGCGCATGTGCAACCATAATCTCCATCATTTTTCTCTGAACCGAGCAGACAGTTCCCAGAGGGGGATGAAGGGGAGGTGGGAGGGACCTTTAATTTATGATGGTAAGTATTTATTTTACAAAACCAAATTTTAATTCTAAAAATTGAGTTTTTATTACAATAAATACGTTACCATCATAAATTTAGATATAAACTGAATTTAACGTAATGCTGAATACCCCTGAAAATTGGGGAACCATGTGCATTACCTGCTGGTACTGGTCCGAAGCAAAAGGTTGTCACAAAACAGGGTATAGAGCGTAAGAAGTGGTTAAAACGTACTAACTGACCGTCATTAACCAACCTACAAAACCTCAAATATGGAAGATTAGCAATATACCAGGAGGAGGTTAACGCTCTAAGTTCAATGAACCTTAAACTAGAAGCTTGAGAAAGTTTGAGAAGCAGACTTAAAAAACTATGAAAGTTTTAACAAATCCAAGTAGAAAACCTTTAGCAGAAATAAACCCGAATTCCCTTCTTAAATGGGATAAAGACGGGTAAAAGCTAGGTTTTCTCAAGCTAGAAAACCTAGACAAATACTTCAGCTAGATTCTAATTGGAAAAAACTCTTATCACCTACATACAATTTTACCTCTGAGGTAAGGTCAGAAAGGTGACAGTGTCATAGACTTTTCCTGCAAGTTGAAACTTGGCTAGGAAAAGGAGTCTGTTATTGTAATTCTCGACTTGTATGATGTAATTCAAATACAAGTGTTTCTTCAAAGAACCCGACCTCAAACCAAGTCAATACATCAGCAATTGCTGAAATTCAACTCTTAATAGAGGAGGGTACAAAAAGATTTTTCATGAACAATATACATGAAAAATCATATATCTGTAAGAAAAGGGTTGATAAATAAACAAATAGTTTGGATTCAACCCAAGAACAACAGATAATCCATTTTAGAGTCTTAGAAGGACTTCTGTGGACTGTCCAATACTCTTGCAAAAAAGATCTTTCCCTACAAAGGAGAAAAAGTTCAAACGTCGATTCTTATAATAAGTCACTACAGTGGTACTGTACATGACTATAAGAAACAGTGAACCTGAATAAACGAGGTGTGCAGAAGAACCACCAAAGTCTGAAAGTCTTGCAAAAACTGAGCAAAACTGATACAGCAATACAGGTTTGAAACAGTCCACAACCCAGGGAGAAAAGATAATCTGATAAACCTGATTCAGGACCAAAAGGTCCAGAATAGGTCTCATCTTCTCATTGTTTTGAGAACCAAAACTGAAGGGAATAAAAAACCTGCAGAGATTGGTGGAACTTAGAACTACAACACACCTTTTTGATGCCAAATCCCAATATTATCCTAAAACAGTTTATTCTAGAAAGAATCTTCTGTCTTGGAAGAAAACAGAAGGAACTAAAGACAGAAAAAATAGTTCCTGTGCCCTCCATAGTACTGATAGAAACAAGTAGTCTTCCTAACTAGTTTTCACTAAAGGAGATTGTGGGACAACCTGCCCCCCCCCTAAAACCCAGGAAGAGGAGTGGTAAACCAGACCTATTCCAAAGGGATAGTACTGAAGGAGGGGCACATAATTTCCAAGGTTTCTCACACTTCACAACTAAGGGCTTAAAGCCAGTAGATGAAGATCGAGAAAAACTAGGAACAGTTAACTTTTCTATACCAAAAAGGAGGTACTGAACCCCAGGGATTGGCAGAAGAGGAAAGTGACTCACCAAGATGTGGACATATTCCTCTTAATATAAAATAGATTGCAGATTAAAAACTTCAGCAATGGGTGAACCTCGAAAACTTCTGTATGAAGATTGTCCAAGGGAACTCAAACAGAAGAAATAGGAATCACTATCTCTTTCCCAAAAAGAGAATGAGATATTGAAAACCGAGGATAGGCAAAGAAGGAACATGACTCACTGAAAAGTGGACAAGTTTCTCCTACTATCCAAAGAACAGACTGAACATACAACGTCCCCATTGAATAGACCTTGTTTAGTCCTTAACGAAGTTTACCAAACTGAAGAAGAAGCAGGATTAGCTGACCTCTTTCCCCAAAAGGAATGAGGTACTGAACCCTGAGAAAAGACAGAGGAGGAACATGACTCACTGAGAAGTGGACAGTTTTCTCCTACCATCTAAAGAAACAATAAAAGGCTTCACCACTGGGTGGACCTTGTTTCCTTCTATTTGAAGTTTACCAAGGGGACCCAAAGAGAAGAACTAGGATTAGTTGACCTCTTTCCACATTAGGAACGAGGTACTGAACCCTTAGAAATGGCAGAGGAGGAACATGACTCAGTCACTAAGAAGTGGACAATTTTCTCCTACCACACAAAGAAACATTGGGTGGATCTTGTTTCCTTCTATTTGAAGTTTACCAAGGGAACCCAAACTGAAGAACTAGGATTAACTGACCTCTATCTAATAAGAACGAGGTACTAAACCCTGAAAAATGGCAGAGGAGGAACATGACTCGCTAAGAAGTAGACAATTTCCTCCTACCACACAAAGAAGCATTGGGTGGACCTTGTTTCCTTTTATTTGAAGTTTACCAAGGGAACCCAAACTGAAGAACTAGGATCAGTTGACCTCTTTCCACCATAGGAATGAGGTATTGAACCCTGAGAAATGGCAGAGGAGGAACATGACTCACTGAGAAGTGGACAATTTTCTCCTACTATCCAAAGAAACACAAGACTTCATCATTGGGTGGACCTTGTTTCCTTCTATTTGAAGTTTACCAAGGGAACCCACACAGAAGAAGTAGGGTTAGCTGACCTCTTTCCAATAAGAAACGAGGTACCGAACCCTGAGAAATGGCAGAGGAGGAACATGACTCACTTAAAAGTGGACATTTTTCTCCTACCATCCAAAGAAACACAAGACTTCATCATTGGGTGGACCTTGTTTCCTTCTATTTGAAGTTTACCAAGGAAACCCAAAAAGAAGAACTAGGATTAGCTGACCTATTTCCACAATAGGAACTAGGTACTGAACCCTGAGGAATGCTAGAGGAGGAACATGACTCACTTAGAAGTGGACAATTTTCTCCTACAATCCCAAGAAACAACACAAGACTTCATTGGGTGGACCTTGTTTCCTTCTATTTGAAGTTTACCAAGGAAACCCAAAAAGAAGAACTAGGATTAGCTGACCTCTTTCCACAATAGGAACTAGGTACTGAACCCTGAGGAATGTTAGAGGAGGTATATGTATCTAACCTTCCTCTAGTCATAACAAGAACTCCTACAAGCCTAGAGACGGAGGATTATCAAAATTCTCAAATCTCTTGATAAATAGAAGGGTGCCTAACAACAGACACTGTAAGGCCCCTAGACTACCATCAACTTGCAATAAGGAGCACAGAGGTCAAACGTCAAAGCCAATTATATGACAGAGTCCATTAAGATCAATGATCAACAGAAAAAATCTCTTCCCTAGAAATATGCAAGACATCCAAGACTGAGTATTTACAAAATCTCGGAGAATGAAAAGTAAGCAAGGGTTCCTAACAAAAATATAAGCGAGGCCCTTAGTTTACCATTCACTTGCAGAAAATGTGACCAGAAAACTCAAAGAATTACTCGCCTTTGTCCTTCAGTCAATTACTACTAGCTGCCATACAATGTTCAGCCATATGTAGAAACTGAGGACAACCGTCAGGAGATTTTCCTGACTGAAAGCAAGACTTTGAGAAGGAATCGAATGGTTTCAAACCTTATAAAGCCAAATAAGCTTTATCCTTCCCAAAAAGGAACCATGGATATTGATATCCTCTGGTTAAATACTTACCTGGGAAGGACTAGAGATGAAACCAACCATTAGGAAGAGAAAGATCAAAATACCTACCAATATATTATTTCATATAATTTATTAAATTGATTAATAAATTTATAACAAATAATTATATTATCAATACTTATAATTATTTTATTATAACATACCACTATTAAATTTAAAAACAAAATAAATTTAAATAATGGCCCTGAAACAAAGTATGTTACCCTGGCAAAAGAATTATTCCTCATGCCAATGGGAAAAATTTTTTACCACACAGACCTTACCACAGTGTCAACCATTGTACGTGTAGACTGTTTGCCTCTGACAGCACATGGTAGGCTGAGTGGAAATGTAAAATTACTTACATAAAATTCAGTCAGGTAACTTTACCCGACCAAAGAAAACAATAAATATTTTATGTAGTGATTGAGAAGTGTAATACTTACATGAACTTCAGTCTGGTAACTTTACCAGACAGAAGAAAACAAAAATATTTTCTAACGGAAATGGAAGTTCTTTACGTAAATAAAGAACCGCAACCGGAAACAAACACGTTTGACCGGAAACAAACATACTAATGTCTGTTGGTTCGAAGACGTTTCGTTTTAACTATGCAACATTTATCCCAAAACTCTTCCTATGTAATAATAGAAAGCTAAAGGGATAACTGTCCGCCGTGTAGACTGATAGAGTAAGTGTACTGTATAGTAAGTCGAGACTTTGACTTTGTTCAATGTGCAACCTGAACAAAGTAACAAAATGAAACAAAAGCAATAATATTACAGTTTTCACTCCTAAAATAAACACAATTCTTCAGAAATAAGTTTCCTATGTAACAGGCTTTGGACCGTCAACAAAATAATTCACGTGCTGCTTGGTTCAAAGAACCGGAAAAAATGATGGAGATTATGGTTGCACATGCGCCAGGTGGGAATGGGGGTTGTCTCAAAGGGTATTTGTTTGTGTTTCCGGTTCACAAGCTGCGAATAGGGAAAATATCTAAATTTATGATGGTAACGTATTTATTGTAATAAAAACACATTTTTGAACAATATATCAAAAAATATAATAGCTTATGGAAAAACCATTACTAAAATCATTCAACACAATAAGCTCTACAAATTGACAAAATAATAAGCTTGTACAGTATACTTTAAGAGTATAAGAAGCAGATTGGCATTGTAAATTGCTAAAATTATTAGCAAGACTGCCTAAAAATCACATAGTTGGTAAAAAAAATGTCTGATCACTCCTTATATTAGTTATTGCCACTAAATGAAAACTTTTTATTTCCATTCTGGTATTGCTAAAGGGGACTATAGGTTTACACTCAGCTGTCAGTGTGTCAGTCTATCTGTTATAACCGTATTCCAGACTTTTTATATACCCCCCTACCCCCAGGCCAAATTTTACTGCCGTTATAATCCGATGTTAGTTTTGTGATTTGTCAGATTAACGGCAGAATTTAGTCTTTTTGCTTGTAATGTAGCAAGTAAAAAATTCTAACTTGGATCTATTTATACAAAATTCAAACATTATATACATCTCTTTTACTTTATTAAAGCTTCAGACATTGGGAAACTTAGAGGAAACAAACTTTATTGAAGAAAAGAAATTTATTTTTTCACCTTTGAAAATGCACATTGGAAAATGCTCTTTTTTCCGTATATGGTAATGGTGACCTAATTTAAGGAAAAGAATCCAGATATTTACATATATGACATATCAATTATGCAACACACCATCCTCAATGTTTTTCATGTAGTTAAAGTAATTAAACAGTGACACTAATGTCAGTAAATTCATGAAGCACAGTTTGTTATAAAAATGGCAATAATTATCATCACGTATCAATAATGATCGATCTCAAACACCAAACCGATAAAAAAATTGTCACACTCACTGGTGTTAAACTGATGACTGTACATTACTTTCATCCCAAGATGGAAAATGAAAAAATTTTGTAACTATTATTTTATTGGTAAGATTATTCCTGCACTTCTGAAGAATAGGAGTATTTAGTATTTTGTGTTGAACAATGCCTGAATGGACAGATATTCGACTAGGAAAAATTGGCAATGATGACAGTTACAGCATTATTAAAATTACAAAGGACAGTTGTAACGAGAAAGAGATGGTAGTAATGATAATATTTTTTTTCTAATTCAAAGCTGTTTTATCCTTTTTTTGTGTGTTAGCAAATGAACAAACATCTGGGCCCGGTTTCATAAAACATCTCAAATTTGAGGATTTCCTCAGCTCATCCTCAACTCAAATATTGACCAATCAGATTGCTGTAAAATTCAAATTTGAGGAAAAACTCAAAGATTTGAGGAAGATCTCAATTTGAGAAGTTTTATGAAACTAAGGCCAGGCCTGGGATTAGATGAAAGCTATATTGTTGTAAGTATAGGGCTATACATGTATATATTCTTCAAATAAAGAAATGCATACTTACATTTTAATTTATAAAAATGATTTTTAAATAATTATCAGTTATAATTTAAAATGACAACTGAACCTTTTAAAAATGTAAAGGTAATTTTAAATGGATTATCATCTTTTCTTCAGATTGAACATATTGCCACATTATTATCAAAGTGCAGACTTCACTGAAGGAAAGGTTTCTTTGCAAGTATTAAATAACATCCCTGCCTCATGTTTGATTATAACCCAAGTAAAAACATTTCACTGGCATATGCAGCAACAGAAAATAAAACAAACCAAAATAAATCAGGATAATCAAGAAACATATTAGATCAAAAATCCAATAAAAAATATTCCCACTACATAATCCATACTATGCCCTTGTTGCAGAGGTGTTTACCATTACGGGTTTTCCACAATCATTCCAAATTTGTGTCTAAAAATACGCATCACGGAAATGCACCCTTAATTACGCATTTCCGCTGGTATTACAATTAACTTTCAAATGCTTTTGGTTATGATTTTGTGAAATTGTAAAGGTATTACAATATTGAATAAACATGTTTTTTTATTAATGTTTAATAAAATGTGCATCAGAAAGATGTTTTATAGAAAAAGACTGGCCAGAAACTCTTTTAATATTGTTCTAAGTTTGGACATGGACATTTTATGTGCAAAGTTTCAGATTACAGATAAATGTGCCAAATTTCTGAACAAAATAATTAACATCCTCGTGGCATGTTACCATGGATAGTGACCCAATTCGATTCGTGTAACAAGAAAAAATTATTGGCTAAGCAAGAATTACCAACTATAAAATAAATCAATGACCGGAAAGAAAATTGTGTCAGCTTTTACTGTGGATAATGTAGTGACATAGTGAGCACCATGTTTATATGGATAGCAAGAGAATTTTCAATCACCTATGTTAAATAATCTATTTATTATTCTTGTGACACAAACATCAAAATATCTGTTTCAATATTTTTGGGAAGGTTGCGTATCAAACTTTCCCCTTGCTAACGCTCAAATACATAGAAATTACTGCGGACCGGAGTGTAATAATAACTGTACGTTCGTAAAATATAGGTAACATTAGAGGAATCTATCAATTACATGAATCGGTGCAATGCATTTATCTTGAACAACTTTACTATACATGTCCTTTCGTATTATTGTATACCTGATAACTAATTTAACGATTTAATCTAATAGTCCATGTTCATCCACGAGAGACAAACTCATTACACTTTTTGGTTTTTGGAAAGCAATGCGATATTTGGTAATTCTCCTTATAGCTGTTCACTGTAATTGCACACTCCGACAAATTTAGTACTAACAGTGGCACTGGTATATTATATTTGACGACGTTATTATGAAGTGATTTAATTTTTCTTGTGCGATCGTGTGGTTGTTGTTTCAGGCGGTTTTGCATTCTAATTATTTACCTGTTTATTTAAATGAAAATTAACACAAAAGTAGGTGCTTTGTCAATGCACAGATTTGGAAAATCCGACACAGAGGGGCCATATAAAAAAATTGTAAAGGTTGAGAGAACGGCATGTAGAAGTTTCGTAAATAAAATACAAGTAATTTTATTAAATATAACATTTTCTAACTAATAAAAATATTGAAAAAGATATTTTGGTGTTTGCGTCACAAGAATAATAAATTGAGTATTTGACATCGGTAATTAAAAATGCTCTAGTTATTCATGGCACTCGCCATGTCGCTACATTATTCCTAGTAAAAGCTGACACAATTTTATTTCCTCGTTCAGTCCTTAAATATTTTTCTGTTTGTTTGAATCACAGGACATTTACAAATATTTGTAGACATATGCTTTTGAATGATACTGGGTTGATTTTGTTATAGTGTGTGTGGAATTGACCCAGTATCATTCTAAATTGCATGTAACTCGATTTGTACAGATCCCTGTGTTTGAATGGTGTTGAATGTCACTTTCAGCAACTTTTCAACTATATTGGGGCGTCCTGTTTTTATTGGAAAAGGAAGCCAGATTGCAGGAAGCTTTTAATAATTGTCAATCAATATTGAAGTTGAGCACACCCTGGCAGTGGTATGATTTATCAAGTGCTGACAGGCATGCTATCAATAGTAGATGAATACTACCTTAACCACTCGGCCACTGAAGCCATTGATTATTAAGAAAAGTAATTATTTTAGATGCTTATGTCATCACTTATATTTATAAGGAGACATTTACATATATGCACATGTATTTGGTGCAAGTTTTATCTATTGTTGCCTAATCCTCTAGATATACTACTGTTTCCAAGTAGGTCATTAAGCATTATTAGACGTAGGATTGTATGTTATGCCACAATAATTGAAATGGTGGATACCGTATATAGTGATGGTGGTTTCTGTCTTTACATTCGTTACGCTTTGGGTGGTATCCATCTCTTATACTCCTCTCCACCATCAGCACTGAATGGATTTTGATGCAATTTAATGGAATCTTGGTCACATAGTGCCATTGTACACCTAATATTTTATATTTTGATTGTAATGATATTTAGGATTGCCATACTGAAACATGGACTTGCCATTCTTTGATGTAAGGGGATACCCATCTCTTATCCACAACTTGTTGCCCCACTGATTGGAATTTGATGAAACTTTTGCAGAACCATTGTCACATGGTGGAATTGTGCACCTGATATTTTACATTTTGATCAGAATGATTTTTGGAGTTTTCAGCAGCAAAGCCCTGAACATTGCCTTTTAAGACATAAGGGAGATGGCATTATCAATTATGAGGATTGCGAAGATTTATTTTGCATTGGTTTGTTTTATTTCCCATCAAACATGAGGCAGGAATCTCATTTAAAACTTGCAAAGCAATCTTTCCCTCAGTGCAGTCTGCACTTTGATTATTATTAGAGTTATATTTAATTTAACTACTTGTATTTTATTTTTGAAAACTTCTACATGCCGTTTTCTTCCATTACCTTAAAACAATTTTTATAGATAGTGCTGTGCAGATTTTTCCATATCCTTACATTGACAAAACCGTCTGAAATGACAAAAACACGATTACACAAAATTTCCCATTCTGAACTATTTTCACTTTGAAGCGGAGGAATGAAGTAAAAAAAATAGCAAAGAAAACAGGCCAAACAACAAGAGCCAAAAGTCAAAGGACAGTTACAAATACGGATACAGACAAACATACACAACAACACACTAGTTCCATATACAGATACAATATTACGGCTATTCCTTGAAATGTAAATTGATTAACCTGTTATTTTGTGAGAAAATGTTTAAGAAATAGATTATTGCGAGCAGGCTTTATGGGAATTAGAACATGGGAAGACCTTATATTTGTCAATAATTTATACTGAGAGATAGCGAGGTATAAAATGAAGACAAATTTATGGTCTGACCATGTTCTAATTCCCATAAAGCCCGCTCGCAATAATCTATTTCGATTCTAATATGTCTAACAAATGTTTTAAAATTTCGAAGCGGTTCTAAGAGGATGCTTTCAGTGGTAATATTGTTTTTTGAAACTAATACGATATATCCCAAAACAGTATGTTAAAGCAAATAAAATTGACATAAACTTTTTTTCTCGTCATTTTATTGAATGTACGTACCTTTTAAACAAAAATATTGAGAAATCTTAACGAAATTGCGTCATTCCAGTTTGAAGTTTTCAGTTCAGCGTAATATGATGTCGGAGTTCTAATTGTGACGTCATATTAATTCGAATGTAGAATTGTTAAAAAAATAATGTATCGGGAGTAGTTTAAATCATATAAATCTCAGAATTCAGACTAAAAATAACTAAATTATTAACAATAACGATAATTATGGATAACACATAACAAACGGCATTTGTAAGTCAGTTTTTACATTTACACAAAACACGCAGTTTACGCATGTGCGAACTAAACTTATTGGAATTTTGACACGGCTTTGTTTACATAGCTAAAGCAGGACGTCATATTAGAATTAGAAACACTCAAATTATAGTATGATTATATATATGGAAACCTAGTTTTTTTTTTACTTGATATTCTTCTCGTTACTATCATCACATAAGGTGCAATGTCAGATGTTACTATAATTAATCATGGCCGTTACTATTATCATTGCCAATTTTTCCTAGTCGAATATTGTCCATACAAGCATTGTACAGCACAAAATACTAAATACTAATATTCTTCAGAAGTGAAGGTTCAATCTTAACAATAAAATGATGGTTAAAACGAGAAAGAAATGAAATAATAACAAAACACGATCTAACCAGTTTTTCATGTGCCATTATGAGATGATAGTAGCGTAAGTTACTGTCATTAGTTAACCACCATTTAACTGTCGAAAGATATAAAGATTGATTGATCATGGCTGCTTATATATGGAACTACGTGTGGACATCAAAAAGCCGGTGATTTACTCCTACTCTGCTACATTACAACTATAAGCAAAAAAAAGGTAGAGGGTATGATTATTTGTTCTAACACCCACCCCCCCATTTTGCATGAAAAGTGTGGGGTGGGGTGGGTGGTGAGGAATATAGTGATAGGGTGTCCGTCTGTCTCTGCAACTCCACCTACAACACTATGAATGGAATAAAGATTAAACTTTCATAGAATCTTTGTCACATTGTGCCATTTTGCACCTGATATTAAGCCCAAATTTCTATGGGAAACCCCAGATATCATCAATTGAAGCAGTTTTTTAAACAGCTGTTATCTATTTCTGGAATTGATTGAGCAATAGGTAGAAAATACCTGACAGGTCATTGTATTTTGACTATAACATTTTGAATGGAATGATATTTGGGGTTTACCATAGAAAAATATGGCTTTGTCCCCATATGGGTACCCATCTCTGCAATTCCACTTACATCACTGAATGGAATTTGATGAAGCTTTACAGAATCTTTGTCACATTGTGGACCTGATATTTAACATTTCAATCCAAATGATTTTGAGGGTTTCCCATAGAAAAACATGTACTTTGGAGTTCTTTTACACAGGGGTACTTTTTATGTGTAATAAATTCCTTCTACAGTTTTCAGCCTAGATCTCTGAAACTTTATAGGAAGATTTCACATGTTTTGAAGTTGAAGGACCTTCTGTTATGGAATTGTTTGAGGATTTTAACAAATTTTCCAGATTTGAGATTTTAATAATTTTTCGGAAGTGCAGAACACAGTATCTGTTTTGTTACATGTAATCAACTACTCCTACAGTTTTTTTACCCAGATGTTTTGAAAATTGGAAAGCTGAAGTAATCAATAAGTGAGCATAATGCTCACAGTTTTTTGTTTGTTTCTTAACTGTTGCAAATATAGAATGAATAATTGTACCCTAGCTTTTTTTGGCAAGGTTATTCATATGAATTGCAAAACTAACTAATGGATTATAACGACAGTAAAATTTGTCCTATTGCAGATGTTGAGTTGAAATTTTGTATGAGTGTCAACCATCATGAGTTACAAGTTTGAATTTTGTTCTGGTTGAATGATTTTGTGGCCCTTGGACTTCAAATATGTCTTCAAATGGACAGTTTTCTGGACTTGTTTTTCTTTAAACAGTTGCAGATATTAAGCTGATATTTATATAATTTACGTTTTTTGAAACGAGATGCATTTTCTTGTCCTATCTCATCAAGCCAGAAAAGAATCTAGTTTGCATGAAACAATGAAATTAATATGTTTATCGCTGTTTTGTAATATTGTAATATATATATTAAATATTGTATGTCAAGTTATTTACCTAACAATGTCTTGACAGCGAGGTTAGATAAACCCATCTAAAGCAAGTAGAGTGAGATAAAGTAATACTGCTCATACAGATAAAAAGGAAAATACTACAAATAACAATGATTATTATGAGTGTCAACCATCATAAGTTACAGATCAAAGTTTGAATTTTGTTTGGATTGCATTATTTATGAAATTATAGCCTTGGACTTCCAAAATTTCTTTTAAAGGCTTTCTTTCTTAACAATTGCAGTTATTCAGCCTTATTTGGAATAAGAGTCAGCCATCATGAGTTACAGATCTTGTTTGTATTTCATTTGGTTGGGTGATTTTTGAAGAAAATATGACACATGGACTTACAAAATTTCTTTGAAATAACAGTTTATCAGACTGTTTCTAAATAATTCGCTGATTGATACTGATGTTAGTCAGATGGGGTAAACAGCTCACTCACTTTCTTGGTTTGAAATTCTGAGTTGTCCACTTTTAGGAGTTATTTCCCTCTAATGATGATTTGAGACAAAATTACCAGTTTTTGACATAGAAATTAAAACGGTAATAAAACTGGTGACAGCAAAAATAATCAGAATGACAAGGCCTACAAATCATTTAATTGTCTGAAAATTTATAATGACTTCTTTTAGGAATTATTGCTCTTTAATACTTTAATAAGATTTTGATGAAATTTGTAGTTTTTGCCCTGTAACTTTAATGCTATAAAAGCTAGAGTGAAACTAAATTGCAAAAATGATTCTCATAGCAATTATATAATGCCTACAAACCACTAGCTTTGTACCAAATTGTCAGATGACTCTTTGACGATTTCAGACTAATTATTAGTTTTTGTATTATAAATTAAAATCTACAACTGGTAGGGTAAAACTGTAAATGACTAAATTAACCTAAAGGACAAGGCCTACAATCATTTAAAGTTTCAAAAATTATCTGATGACTCCTTATAGGAGCTATTGCTCTATAATGACAATATTCCAAGAAATTTTTAGTTTTTGCCAAGAAACTTTAAAGCTATAACAGCAAGAGTGAAATTGTAAATTGCAAAAATTTAAAGATAGCTCAGAGTAAATTGTCTTCAAGGTGAGCCATTACAGGCTCCTGTGAGCCTCTAGTTGAGTTTCTGTGCATTTGAATTGTTTACCCCTTACATGAAAAGCCCGGGGAATATAATGATTTGGGTGTCTGTTCCGTCCCTACACTTTTATCCACAACTCCACTTGCACTGCTGAATGAAATTTGATAAAACTTTGTCACATAGTGCTCTTGTGCATCCGATATGGTGTTTGAGGTTTCCCATAGAAAAACATGGACTTTGTCATTCACATAAGGGGATACCCATCTCTTATCTGAGACTCCACCTACATAACTGAAGGGAATTAGATGAAACTTTCACAGACTCTTTGTCACATGATGCCATCACAGTGCACCTGATATTTAACATATTGATCCAATTAATGTTTTTGGGGTTTTCCATAGAAAAACATGGACTTTGCCATTCTTTGATATGGGGGTACTTATTTTATGTAAACAACTCCTCCTACAGTTTTCAGCCCAGATCTAACTACTTCACAGAAAGATAGCACATGTTTTGAAGTTATGGACCTGCTATTATGGAATTCTTTGAGGATTTTTTTAACCTATTTACCAGACTTGGGTAGTTCATAACTTTTCAGAAAATGTGGAGAAGATCTTTTTTGTGTAAATGTAATCAACTCCTACAGTTTCCTACCCAGCTAGATGTTTTAAAAATTGGGAGGCGGAGAGGAGTATCAATGAAAATTGCTCAGTTTTTCTAGTTTATGATTCTTTAATTTTCATTTTGTGTTAACTACGTACAGGTAGTACCTCTGAATTTATCATGTTATATTTATTTTATGGAATTCAAGTGAGTGTCATGCACTCTTGTATGTTGAAACCTTTTTAGAAAAAAGAAAGGTAGCCCTAAAAAAATTAGAATAATATACAGTCAAGTTTATTTATATAATATATCCAAATATATTGTGATAAAAGAATCGGATCCACACTTGTATAACATAAATTGCTTCGGACTTTGTTGACTTGCTGAAGTAGTAACAAATGTTCAATAGCTGGAGCCTTTTTTTAAATTTAATTGCTACAATTGAAAACTACTGAATTTACCTACTTGTAATTCCAATATAATTAACATCTACAGCCTCAAGAATTCAGTTTTTTACATTGACATTAAAATCTGATTTATTATTTTGATGTAAAATCATCATTAAGTTAAAAATTTGATTGGAATTTTAAAAATTAAACACTATTTTTCCAGAATTTGTCAATGTATAAAATTGGACCATTTCCTCACAAACTCATAAAAAACCTTACGACTTGTTTAGTGAATGATTAAAAATTTACACATTGATAAATTATGGAAAAAAGTGTTAAATACCATAGTACATGTATTTGTTTACAGTTTCTGTCGTATTTTATAGGTGACACAAATCAGCTTTATGAAAAATTGAAAACATTAGAATGTATAAACGAATTTTCTCTTAGTCAACTTGTACAAACCGCACCAACAGAAAAGTTAGTAGATCTTCACAATTACAAGCCATTTGTGACTGTTTTTGAACTAACATGTGATCAGCTCCAACTTATACCAAAAATAATTGAATATAGAAAAAGCCTCCTGTTTTCAAAACTGTGGGAGGAAAGAGGAAATGAGATCAGTAAACAGAAGAATAATGCACTATTGACTATTCAAGAAATATTTGGGGAAGTATGGAAATCAACCTCATCTAAGTTCAATGTTCTTAGTAGAAATTTGAGGAAAGGTGATTTGTTGTTCACAGAGTTCGAAAAATATTTTGGAAATGAAGAACCTAAGATTCTAAAACCTGAATTACTACGGCTTGTAAAAAAAGAAGATCCCGAGTGGGTTACAGAAAGATTAAAACAGGTGAAACAGTACAGAAATCTTAGAAAGTGTTTTTTTGGAGCAGGAACAATTTTGGATGTAGTAAAAGCTTATGAGTTGAGGGGAGATTTTAGTCAGGTCTTAGCTATCCATGAATATGTGAGTTTTAATTTTTTATATACTTATATAATATGTTAGTATTTCACTTATTTAGTGGTAGATTTTAAAATTGTTTTGTGGAGTAGATTTGTTATAAGATAATAGATTGAAATTTTGTATGATTCAATTTCTGACAAAGCAGATTGGGAAGTATATAATAAATAAAATGTGTAACATTTTGAAATAAAATGTAAAACATAGCATCTAATTATTAAAACCATCATAAACATGGAACTGAATTTGGGAATTTTGGAAGCTTAATTTATATGCTGATCTGTCATATTTCAGTGTTATTTTTATCCTTAATGCCTGAAAGTTTGTTACACTTAGTGGTTGATGAAGCCCTTTTTTTGCAGAACATGTGCAATCAAATTTTTATTATCGTGTATACTATAAGCAGTCTTGGAGTCATTCAGAATCTTTTACATTTGGGAATTTGTTGTAATTACACTTAACATCTGAGAAACTTTTGTTTATTCTGACACCGGATTCAGTTCAGTCCAGAAGTGAAGATGATTGCAAGTTCGTTACATTACGAAACTCATTATTTATTCTGACTTGTGTACTAAACAACCAAAAGGTCAGTTATATTGTATTACTTGTGTTGTTCTCTATCAAAAAAGACCTGCTATAATATTTTGTAAAAATAAATATTTTTTTCTCATACAATAACAGTAGTTGGTCCATTAGATAATGTAGTTCTATAAGTTTGTTATTAACCTTATTTTCAAAAGTAATAAAAATATATTATTAATTTTCAAAACTTATATAAATATCCATTTAATTTTAACAGGAAATTTTCTTAATTGTGTTAAAACATAGTTTGCTTATTTTTGGAACATTTTCTACATCAAGGTTTAAAAATTTTACAATGAAAATTATCACAAATATCATAATTGGGCCTTAAAACTAACTGAAATTAAATTTATTACGAAAAACTCTTTGTCTGGCCTTTTTCTAAAAATAACATAGACTGATGCTTGATCTGATGATGATTCATTGTTTGAAATGTAAACTAATCCATACTTAGGGGGTTTCCAGGAATTTTAGAGCCAGCGAATTCTATATTGCAAGTAGCCATTTTCCTATTAAGATAATGTATGCTACATCTACTAACCTGATTTTTTTTTCATTTTTTTAACTGTCCATGGAAAGACATAGTAAATCATTTCACAGTTTAGTAAGAAGCAGAAGATAAATATTTAGCGATGACTTCATAAGATAAATCATGTCGCTCCAAAGGTCACAAACTTGCAATCATCACGAAGTAAGAAGCATCGACAATATTAATATCTGCACATATATGTAATTTTTTAAACTTTTTAAATTTGTAAATGAATAGGAAAGTAAATGATCTTGTTTGCATGATGTTAATAATTACATTATTTATTGATTATTAAATTAACCACACTTTTTACAACTTTATGCAGTGTTTTGCTGTTTGTTTGTTTCTTTGAATGGGGTTAATTTGCAGCAAATTTTCATTGGGTGAGAATAGGGAGTACCTGTCAATCCTTGTCAATTAAGATTGGAGTCGCAAACCCTGCCCGCAGAGACTTGAACCCTGAAACTTAGTGTTGAGAGGCACGTTTACTACCGTAACCATTCTGCTTGAACAACATAATTTTTAAATTGTTTGTATTTTAGAAAAAATTTGCAAACACACAAATGAACAAGCTAGACAGATCTCTGCTAAGAACATGCTCCATTCTTAAAAATGTTACCAAGAAGAAAGCAGAATGCCTGAAGATTTTTATTACATGTAAACCACTTGTTGATTGGCTCAGAAAATCCATGGCACGTAAGTTATTTTTTATTACAAAAGAAGACTTTTAAGCATATATATCATGTCTGGGAGGAGTATTTGTGAAAAATACCAGTTGAGAGATGAAATTTGATTCTCGAGACTGGTATTTTTCACAAATACCCCTTCCAGACATGATTTATCTGTTTAATTACACCGAATATCATGATTTCAAAAAGTGGTGATATAACAGTGAAATAAATTCATAGTAAAATCAGTCCCCTGGACTTTTTTTTCTAGGAAAATAAGTCCATGTTCCTCAATTTCCTACCTTAGTAAAATAAGTCCGGTACTTTTTTTCGTAGGAAAATCAATTTGTTGACTTCATTATTTACTATTAAAAATGTCTAATTACTTTTAACGTACCAAACATTTTAAAACTACAATAAATAGACTGTATAACATTATAATTTATTGATATAAATAATTATTATAAATTATATATATGTAATTAATTATTGAATTATAAAATTTATATAAATATATCATTTTATCTTATTTTGTATTAGATCTAATATAAATATTCATAAATACTAGATTGTCGTAACTATTTTTTTCGCTTGGACCTTCTCTCTTTTTTTTGAATCAATTAATCCTTCATCTAAATCTAAAACTGATAGTTCACATGTCACGGGTGGTTATTGAATTTCTATAAATGTATTTTGAGCTAAAAAAAATTGAATCATCTTTATCCACATTATCCTTCTGATCCACATTAATTTCTTGTTGACTTCCATCATCAACATTGATTTCTTCATGACTCGCATCTTTATCTTCAATCCATAATTTAAAATTCCTTTGATTATGTGGACCAATCTTTTTTTATTTTGTTCATTAGTTAGCAAATAGTTGCCCTTTCCTTTGTATTCAAAGACTGTATATGGCCCCTTATATTTCTGTTGGTTAATTGTGACCATTCCAGGTTTTCTATGAAAATTTTTCAACAAAACTTTTGAACCAATATCTATATATTTTTTTTTCAAATAAAAGTCCAATATAACTAGAATTTCTGCATTCTTTAATTATATATAATTCTTTAATATATATATATATTATTGTCTACATTGTGTCGTTTGTCATACGCTTGTTTCTGTTTTTCTATTCCCTACGTGCGGTAAACAAGATTTATCTCATATTTGCAGCGTTATCTGCTCTTTAGAGCAGGTACTTTATAGTAACTACTGTGGGCAAAAAGTAGTTTTTCTACAATATTTTTTTATTCAAATATAGCAAAGTATCAGATAAAATTTAATATGATGTGCAAACTAATTCTGCAGTCTTTTTAGTTGTACTGGAAGAGTCAGTCCACAGACATTATTTAAAAAAAAATAAAAACGTGAATTTTCTCTATCTGTTCAATATTAGATACCTGCTGTTATGAAAGACAACTCTTGGAAATGGGAAGTAACTCTTGTATTCAGAAAATAGGGAATATTCATCTGCAGTTTTTCTGAAACAACTTTTCTTGTTTCTTCTAATTTATTAATTACTGTTTCTAAATTTATATCAGATGTATTTCCTTGATTCTCACAATAGAATAATTAATGTTTTCATTTGGCAAAACAGCCTGTCGCAAATACATAACATAAAATGGTTTAAATTTGGTAGAATGGTTGATAGATGTACAGTAATCAAACAAACACTGTTCAATAAATTTATCCCAATGTTCAGCCTTGTCATTTACAGACTTATTAATCATATTCTTTAATGTCTGATTACATTTTTCTATCATTCAATTGGCCTGAGGATGATATAGAGAAGTGGTAATGTGTTTTATATTAAATGTGTTACTACAGTATGAAATAAGATTGAACAATTAACAACTATTGTTTTTCCTGTTCATATTTAAGAAAGGACGTCTAGCTAGGTTTACCATGCTTTTGAACAGATATGACATCACATATGATGTTCCATATAAACCCCGGTACAATGAGGAACATAAGTATAAGGAATATTGTTTTTTGTTCAGTCTTCTTTTGTTTTTAGTAATAATCTTTTCGGCAAATCGTAAAATGTATCAGTTGTCAATATCAGTTATTCCTTTCAAACCGACCATGTCATGGTCTTAAGTTAGTTGTGTATATTCCTACGCGTCACACACATATAATGAAATTTTATTTTGGGAAAATAATGTAAATATATAAATACAATTTTGTTTACAAACCAAAATCAATAAAAGCATTTAGTTATTTTATATAAAATAAACATGAATTATTATAGGATTAAAAGCTTATATTTTGGTAATTCATCGTATGAACGAGGTCGACTCACTCACAAACTTATCATAAACGGCCGTCTGCCGTTTACTGACATCATTTCTGGCACAGTATTTACAGTTTTTTTATTATTTCTTTGACATTCTTCGCAGCATCTTATGTACTCCCCAATGTCTTTGGTTATAGTGCTCCAGTAATACCTAAAATGACGATAAAATGAAAAAAATTCCAGTCATTGTAATATAAATACAATCATGTAATTTTTATATTTATGTTATAGTCATAATTTGCATATATAATTATAAGAATTAAATAACAGTATAATGAAGTCCAGTTGTAAATTAAGTCACCCCAACCCACCAATAAAAAATTTTTACAGGCTTAAACAGTAAAATTAAGTACGGTAGTTAATTTACTAGAATATATTTCCTAGACATGGACTTAACTAGGAAAATAAGGAACCACGGATATATTTTCCTAGGAATTTTGGTCTGTCTGGACTAATTTATCTGGCACATGTAGTAGTAAAATTAGTCCGGCAGTAAATTAAGACCCCCTGACTATTGTTAGTAGTAAAATATTTCAATTAAACTATACATACCTCTCTTTAACCTTATGGTAGGTTTTGTCTCTTCCTAAATGAGAACCACTATCGACATGGCACAATCTCAAAACTGATTTAAGTCTTTCTCTAGTAACAACTTGTTTCATGATTTGATCTTTTACATACATTAAATTCCCATGGTATCAAATTTGAAATTTGGAACTTTTTTCCTCAAAATTCTCTTTTCATTTTCATTCTTTCCTTCAAGATATTTCCTTTCTTTTAAATAAAGTACAATTTCGGAGAATTTGTCCTCTTCCATCTTCTTATATGATAATCATCTTTAATTACCAAACTTTATATGTAAATTTGAAGGGATCATTAAAAAATCACGTTTGTGAATTTATATCATGCAATGTTACTTAAATAAGTGATAAGTGTTAATAGTGAATAAAATTCATTTATTTTCAAAATACAATGGGGGTTTCTCTTTGTGAGCGTGCTAACAGTCCATACTTGTTATAGCTGGCCTAATGAGATCTTTCCTAAGTACAAGTTGGTATTGGTCAGGGTATTTAAATTTTTGGATGATGAACTGGTCCAGCAAACAATTTTATGTCATAGAAATGTCATTGAAATGTAAGTTTTTCATTGCAGTAATGTTACTATATAACGTTATTTTTACAAAAAATGGATGGTTTTCTTAAGGTCACCAAAACATTTTTTGCAACCAATTTACGTTTAACAGGCATTTGCCAAATGTTACAAAAAAATCAAGACGTACACATGACATTTAGACTACATATGATTTTGATGAAGACCTTCAGTCAACGTTGTCACAACATTACAAATAATACATGACAAGTTCTACAGACTTTTGTCTATAACGTAACTGAAACAAGCAATTGTTGTATATAGGAAAGAAATCTCTGCCTGAAAACTACTGTTCCGTTTTTTCAGTGGAAAGAAATATGGTTATAACCACATTATATTTATTAACCAAAAAAAATAAATCTGTAATAGCCAAAGTAAAACAAATGTAAGAGATACCAACTGGTGAACATTTCAAGAATTCAAAGAACATATTAGAAGATACATTAAACTTTCTGTATGTCTTGAAAAGCTCTGCTGCAGGCTCCACAAAATACATGGTAGGGTAAATACAATAGACGATTTGAAAAGGAAAAAGATGAAAATTACTTCTATAATTAAAATTGAAAAATAAATGAGTTTCCTATTTTTGTTGTTAATATATTACAAGGCAAAACAGTTTATTAAGCCTCAGAGACTTAGGTGTACAAGAGGAAACAAAGAATATATTAACAAATACATACATACAGTAGTTGCATGGTTTAAGACATTAATACAAAATGTACATACAGACACATGTACAGCTACATTAATCAAAACACACAAAGTCAATACATATTAAAACATATGTTCAACAATAAGTGTTGTAGAGAGACCAAAAATACAAAAACAGTTTATTCACAATGCAGATCTATATGACATCAGATCTTAGGATTTTGTAATAAACAATCACTACATTAAACATCAAGAAAAGACATAAAAAATTTTAAAAATTTTAGAAGTTTTTGCAGAGTTCTGCAATTGCAGTTACAACTGTATTAGTTGCTGTATGGATTCTGGCACCTAAAAAAAAATAAATAAATAAACAAATAAATAAAAGTAAAATCAATTATTATAATTAGATGTCTTGCATCTTACCATATTTTTCATTAAAATTAAAGAATTAAAATTTCGTTATCTAATAGACTCTTTTTAACCATCTATTACATTATTTAATTTTATTAGATACATTTAGCATTCTTTATGCGGCACAGTAACAGTGGTCAAGATTGAAGTGTGTGTGAAGCCCTTCAAATAAATGTAAAAAAATATACTGTACATTTATGAATTTTGGTCCCTGGACAAAAGTTCACTATTTTGTATCAGTGTGTCTCTGTTTGCTAATATTTTGAAAAAAGGAATTAAATTGTGTGAATGTTGCAACCAAATATATACAATATTCAAACTTGTGCTCTTAAAAGGATTAAAAGAAGAGTTAATTACATTTCAAAAATATGTTTTAAACATTTTCTTATTAATTTTGTTAATGTTTTGAATTTTTTTTCCATGTAATGATTAACCCAGTTTTCTTTGTTTAAATAGCAAACACTCACAAGATATCAAATTACACATGCACATGTGGTTTTACAACTCTTCGACAGGAACAACAGAGAAATAAATTGAAATAAACTGATGGGGAAATGTTAATAAAATTCTGGTGGAAATTCGTAAAATTTAATACAATGCAAAGTATTTATTTTGCAATCCCCCACCCCCGTAAATTGCCCAAGAACAAAAAACCACAGGGTCGAGTGGTTAAGGTAGTTCATCTTTATTGATCATGTGGTCTTTCAACACTGAGGTTGCTTAAAATAAACTTTGCACAGCTGTTTTAGTAGTATAAAATATAGATCCAAGTTCAATTTTCATCACAATCCAATTTGTAGTTTTTGAATTTGAAATTATGTGTATAGGCCCAAGGTCAATGTAAAAATTGTCTTCTGAGATGGAATGTTATCACGCGAAGGTGTTCATATAGGATGATTTGTAATTCAACAAATATGTTCTTGAATATTAAAAACAATGCAGTATGGCTGGGTATCATTTAATGTCCCTTTAAATGCTCTATTGATAGTTATATATAGTGATTGCGGTGTCTAGCTGTCTTACTGTCTATCAATTACACTTTCTATTATGTGCAACTCCTACTCTACTGAATTTGATGAAACTTACACCGTTGTATGCTTATATGGTTCCATTGTGCACCTGATATTTAACATTTGATTGGAATGATATTTGCGGTTTCCCATAGCAAAACATTGACATAGTATTAAAGGTCTGAAATTTTACTTAAAATTGTTCTTATGATGGTAGGTAAATGCCAAAACAAGTCAACCAATAAAAATTCGGATTTAGGCATCCTTAGAAGAGTTGTTGTAATTAATCTACTAATTTCTTCATGATTTACAGCATGTGACAAGTGTTTGAAGTTTCTAGATACCTTAGATGTGACACACTTTAATAATCCAGATCCCCATCACACGTGAAACTATATATTATGCCCCTGCTTGACAGAGTAGGGGGTATATAGTGGTCCCAATGTTCGTCCTTCTTTCCATTTGTCTGTCCAAATTTGGTTTCAATTTCAATCAAACTGTGTGATAGTGTTACATATTAGGTGGGTAAGAAGCCTATTGATTCTTGAGAAATTATATCAAAAGTCAAGGTCACAGTAGATAAAAAAATTTTAGAAATGTGCAAAAAAAGATGTTTCCAGACATTAACTTAAAAAGTTTGCAAGTGATGTCAATGAAAATTTGGGATATAATTGCGTATTAAGTGGGTAAGTAGCCTATTGATTTTTTGGGAAATCCATCACATTTTAAGGTTACAGTTGCCAAAAAAAGTTAGAAAGTTTTACAACAAACGATGCTTCCTGAGACAAAAGTTTGCAATTAATCCCAATGAAGCATTGGGATAGAGTTTCATATTAAGTTGTTCAGAAGCCTATCAGTTTTAGTGGAAATCCATCAAATTTCTAGGTCATAGTTGCCAAAAATGTTATAAATTTTACCAAAAAAGACATTTCCACATAATAACTCAAAAAGTTTGCATTGAATTAGAGACCAAGTTCATCATTTTACAAAAAAATGGTAAAATGTTTACCAAAAAAAAATAAATAAATAAAAATAAAACTTAAGCAAGGGTATCAGCGATGGCTAGATCAACTTTTTGTAGTTCATTTTAAACAGGGAGGAATTATCTATAAATGACTATTGTTTGAATGAAAAATTGAATAAAAAAACATGCTGTATTTTGGCTTTTTAATTGAAGGCACATAATAAAACAAAATTAAACTACAACCAAAGTAGCCAATTTATTATTTATTACAGATTATGAAATGACAATAAAAAAATATTTTGCACAAAATTTGTTTCAGATGGACTAAAAGAGCTAAAGGTTTTTGTTGACCTGGCCAGCATATCAGCTGGAGAAGGTGCCATGGCAATGGATAAAGTCAATTATTTACACTCTGCCACCACTGGTTATGCTCCACTGATTTTCTACTTGAAGCAGGACTGTGATGCTAAGCAGTTCCTAGAAAAATGTCAGGAAGTCTGGAAGGAGCTAGATACTGATCCTAATTTGCCAAAAAAATTGGTATTTAAAATTTTTATCTCAATAATTGAGGTTAAAGACTGGATCTTCTTCAAAGAATAAAGTAATTTCAAATTAAAAAACATGATCTTTTAAAACATCTTCTGAAATAATTTTGTTTATAGGAAATGACAAACTCATTGACACATACAAGTCTTTAGGTTTAATCCCATTCAAAGTATTAGGGTGGAGGTAAAAAGCATATTCAGTGTATCTCTCATTGGTTTCCGGATGCTTAATTATTTATATACAATTGCAACATAAACATGGATATAAGAGTAATATTTTGAGGTCACAGAAAGCAGGATATTCTTTCTTGTGCTTGAAATTCCAAGATTTCTTTAAGCTGCTACCTTGGAATTACCATTACTGGCCAGAAAATGCTCAGAATATTGGACTATTTTTTCAGTTTTATTAACTTGGAAATTCTTAAAAGTGTTGGACTTTTCAGCAGCATTGACTTAGCTTGAAATTTGATTTGTATTTTTAATTAAGCTTAAAAAGGCTAAATTTAAGATTTATTTCAGAATTAGCTTGGATATTTGGACAGTCATTTTTTAGCTAAGAAATGGCTCAGAATGTTGAATCTGATATTTTTTAATGTGGAAATCACTTTGAAATCATATTTTTATCTTGAAATGTTAGACATTGTTATTATGTCTCCCCTTCCCAGAGGGGGTTTTCTCTGGGAACTCCGGCTTCTTCCCCCAATAAAAACTGGACGCCATGATATAGCTGAAAAATTGATGAAAGTGGTGTTAAACACCATCAAACAAACAAACAACAATCTTCTTCTTCTTCACATGCAAAGCGTGTCAGGACCATAACTTTTTTATCCTTTGATATTCAGCTTTGATATATGGCACGTAGATGTATCATCATGAGACGATGTGTCGCGTACCAGAATGACCTTCATATGACCTTGACCTTTGACCTAAAGGTCAAATTAATGCTAATTTTACATGCAAAGCGTGTCTGGACCATAACTTTTTTATCCTTTGATATTTAGCTGTGATATTTGGCATGTAGATGTGTCACTGTGAGACAATGTGTCGCGTACCAGAATGATCTTCATATGACCTTGACCTTTGACTTCAAGGTCAAATTAGTGCTAATTTTACATGCAAAGCGTGTCTGGACCATAAATTTTTTATCCTTTGATATTCAGCTTTGATATTTGGAATGTTGATGTATCATCATGAGACGATGTGTCGAGTACCAGAATGGCCTTCATATGACCTTGACCTTTGACCTCGATGTCAAATGAATGCTAATTTAACATGCAAAGCGTGTTCAGACCAGAACTTTTTTATCCTTTGATATTTGGCATGTAGATGAATCACCATGAGACGATGTGTTACGGACCAGAATGATCTTCATATGACTTTTACCTTTGACCTCAAGGTCATAATTAATGCTAATTTTACATGCAAAGCATGTCCGGACCAGAGCTTTTTTATCCTTTGATATTCAGCTTTGATATTTGGCATGTAGATGTATCACCACGAGACAATGTGTCACATACCAGAATGACCTTTATATGACCTTGACCTTTGACCTCAAGGTCAAATTAATGCTAATTTTACATGCAAAGCGTGTCTGGGCCATAACTTTTTTATCCTTTGATAAAGCTTGCAAATTTGCTATAGTCCATGCTGATCTCCATAACCTTTTCCCCACATACTCAAACTATGCTTTTTTAGAGCCTTCACATTTATAAACAGATCAGAAGACTTTCCACAGACTTCTTCTCAGATTTTTAATAAACAACCACGCTAGTTCAAAGCTTTTATGTACTCGGAATGACTGAAACTCGCGTTGTTGCCACCAATTCACGCAAATAGCAAAATACAGGGCTAAAAATATAAAGGTGTCTCTGGTACGGAAACACTTGACATTTTTATTTTTTAAGCATGAGTTAGGTCCATCAAATGTGGTCCAGTGGTAGCTTATTAGCTCACCTGACCCAAAGGGTCAGTATGAGCTATTCTCATCACTTTGCGTCTGTCGTCGTCATCGTCTTTTCACCTTTCAGTCTTCTTCTCCTAAACCCCTAGGCCAATGGGAACCAAACTTGGCAGAATATATATTGGGTGGTTCTTTATAAAGTTTGAGTTTTTGGTGCTGATCAAATATGAAACATGGCTGCCAGAGTCATTAATGCATTCTGATTGGCAGAATTTCAAAAATCTTCTTCTAATAAACCGCTTGTCAGATTGATTTGAAATTTTGCAGAAATGTACCTTAGATGGTCCTCTACAAAGGTTGAGTTTTTTGTGCCAATCCAAAATCCAAGATGGCCGCCATCGCAGGACATAGTTTAACATAGGACCCTAGTTATCTTAATATTTTGATTTTTTGGAGCCAATTGCAAATTCAACATGGCTTCCAGGGTCACTAATGCATTCTGATTGGCTGAATTTCATAATTCTTCTTCTCATAAACCATTTGACAGATTTATTTGAAATATTCCATTAATGTACCTTAGATGGTCCTCTACAAAGTTTGAGTTTTTTGTGCCAATCAAAAATCCAAGATGGCCGCCATCACAGGACATAGTTTAACATAGGACCCTATGGGAAAAACATACAAACAACTTCTTCTCGGAAACTATTTCAAACAATTAAGCCAAATTATGAAGAAATGATGGAAGGATATTTATCTTATTTTTTTGAGTTTTTCGAGCCAATTGCAAATTGAACATGGCTTCCAGGGCCACTCATTGGTTCTGATTGGCTGAAATTTCAAAAATCTTCTTTTTACAAACAGCATGGCAGATTGATTTGAAATATTGCAATAATGTACCTTAGATGGTCGTCTACAAAGTTTGAGTTCTTTGTTGGATCCAAAATCCAAGATTGCCACCACTATGGAACACATCTACACATAGGACCTTATGGGAAAACTGACAAACAGCTTCTTCTCTGAAACGGTTCCTCACAATTAAACCAATAATGCAGAAGTGAATCTTAGATAGTAATCTTATTATTTAAAGTTTTTCGAGCCGATAGGAAATTCAACATGGCTGTCAGAACTGCAAATGCCTTCTGATTGGCTGAAATTTTAAAATGTGTTTTCTCACAAACCGCTTTGCAGAAGGATATGTGATATTGTATTGTCTTCTACTAATTTTGAGTTTTTTGTTTCGATCCAAAGTACAAGATTGCTGCCACCATGGAACATCACTTAACATACTAACCTATGAAAAAACATAAAAACTGCTTCTTCTCAGAAACTATCCTACAAATTGCTGCTGATTGGAAATTCAAAAAGTTTTTTTGTAAGTCAGGTGAGCGATAGAGGTTCTTAAGAGCCTCTAGTTTTGAGAATTTGCCAGTCAGTCACCCGTCACTTGACCTTGACCTCATTTATTGTTTTTCTAAGGCTGAAACTTTGTTATTTTTAATAGCAATGTATTCTTCAAGAGAATGAATATACCATAGCTTTAATTTGAGCTCAATAATGGTTGGTATTTTTTCTTTAAGTTAACAACTATAAATATAACTCTTAATAACTAGAAACAGAAAATTTAAAAATAAGGGCTGATCAGTACAACCAAGTTAAACATCAGACTTATTTATAGTCAAAATACAATGACCTGTCAGGTATTTTCTACCTATTGCTCAGATAACAGCTGTTTAGAAAACTGCTTCAATCTGTTTTATTTAAAGCTCTTAATCAGAAAGAGCTGGACATTTAAATTGCAGCTATTCATGCATTACTCAGGTAACTTTACTGGAGAGATTGCCATAGGGTATAATGAGTTAGAAGTTTAAAAATTACCTGAGTCACACATGAGTAGCTGCAATTTAAATTTCCAAGCTTTAAAGAAAACAGAATGAAGCAGTTTTCTAAACAGCTGTTGTCTGTATTAAGAATTGGTTGACCAAATATGTAGAAAATACCTGACAGGTCATTGTATTTTGACTATTAATGTCCATTAGCTATCACTGATGTAGAGCTTTAAAGAAAACAGATAGAAGCAGCTTTCTAAACAGCTGTTATCTGTATTAAGAATTGATTGAGCAATAGGTAGAAAATACCTGACTATAACATAAAGTTGTCATAGATTTGACCAAATTGTGTTTTAACATTTTCTTAAAACTCATTTACAATTCTACAATAAAAAAAATAGGTGCCCTAAAGTTTCTTCTTCATTGTTGCAAAAACTAAAATATTTTGTGTCCTTAATATGTATGGAATATAAAAACTTATTAGTAGGTAGAATTCTATGTAATAACTTAAACTGAAATGGAAATAAATAAGTAGTACAGTGCATTTTTTCAACATATTAAAATACTTGGTCCAATCAGGAATCTCAATACCAAGTGTCTCTTGCCACTTTAAAAAATTTATCATGTGATGCATACAGTACTTTATCCCTTAAAGCCCTGTATATAAATTTTGGTTTTGAAATATGCAAAGATTTAAGAAAAATGTTTTCTGCAGTGAAATTATCAAGATTAAAATTACACATTTTCTCTTTTACAATCTTTATATTACTTTCGAATCATTTATATTATACTATAATACTTTAGAAAATTATTACAGTGCAAATGATCCTTTATTTTTACAAAAGAATAAAATTGCTTTTTGGTAGGATCAATAATATTATGTATACCCTTAGTAACACAAATTTTCCATCCATCAAAATAGATGAAATCGCTAGATGAAATCACTACAAGGAACAAAGTTCAGTATGCCTAGGGGTTAAATATCATTAGTTAAAGGTTTAGCTTTGGTAAAAGAAGAAATAACATCTCTCCAAAAAGGATTTGAAAATTTTAACATAATGTTTTTCAACTTAGAACTGTCTAGATTAAACACACTTTCACCTCATATTCATAAAAATGGTGTAATAAAATTTTCTGCAAAAGACCTGCAGGATTATCAAAAAATCTTTTAACCTATCCTATCTTTTGGTAATATATAAATGAAGGTAAATGAACCATATTTAGGCTACCTTAATATAGATCCCCAAACAAAGTGGTCCTCCTGATCATATCAGGCTTTCCTCGCCAAATAAATCTAAAAAAAAAATATCTTGCAATTTTGTATCCTGTTGATTTGGCAGACTTGTAAACAATTGATAAGTTTCAACAGGGCTAGAGTCTTAACTACTGTAATCTTGCCCAAACTTTTTGAAATCTGTGGAACTTATGAAATTTTTTTTTTATAATTAATAGCAACCATTGAGCTCATATCGAGGGAAAAGTCCAGTCCCAAAACTTTAAAGTTTGAGTTTGTCCAGTTAGATTCAAATCTGGACATAAAATGTGATCTGAAAACCGTTTGCTCCCAACCCATACAGCTTTTAAGATCTATTAACCTTTAACCCTGATGCTTTGTAAAGGTGTCAAAACATTTTATAGTTTCATTAAATGATAATTCATTGAATCTAACATCTAAAAGTGTCATCTGCATATTGGCTAATAAGTGATTCTGTTCCCTTAATATCTATACCTTTGATGTTTTGGTTAGTCTTTAGTTTAATTGTCTAACAACTCTGAGCTAGCGAGTAAAGAATTTCAAACCATTTGCATAAAGAATCACCAAAGTAAAAACTTTCCAATGCTTTGGTAAAATATTCCCATTCTATGGAATCAATTACCAATGAAATGTCTATCCTTATTTCCTTAGGGATACATGTTATGACACTCTGATACTGAAAAACTGATAACTGGCCTATCTCTTAGCCATAGTATAATGATCTAAATAAAAATGGACCAATGTCTTTTCAAAAGAATTTGTAAAACTCATCTGTAAACTCGTCACTTCCTAGACTTTTTCAATTTGTTATATTTTTTATTGCTAAACTACATTCATCAAAACTTAAATTACCTTCACACATTTCCCTTTTTTCATCAGATAGTTTTAGGTTGTGTTTTAAAATGGGACTGATCATGTGTTTCGACTTTCTTGGATGTATCCTCTCCCTCTTTTACCTTTAGTTGCTGAAAATGCAAACACAATAGCTGGACTTGAAGCGAAGTGGGGGGGTATCCCTTTGTGAGCTTGCTCACAGTCCACACTTGTTATTATTATTATTACAGGGCATATTTGAAAGCAAAACAGTTTTGGTCAATTTACTTGCTAACAGGTTGGCCAACTTTGAATATTATGGTTATTATTTCACATTATGGAAGTAATAACTGCAATATTCAAAGAGCAATTTGAGTTTAGACTACTAGAAAAAATACTGACAGGCTCCTGGGTAGCCAAATGGTTAAGGTAGTTCATGGTGTGTCATTACTTGTGTTATGAGTTCCATCACGTCATCCAACAAGGTGTGTTAGAATTCATTATCATTAGATGATATTGTTAAAAAAAATTGTTTGTACGACAGACTTATCAAGCAGAAATAATACCTATTTGTTTGGAGACAAAATGTTAATAAATGTTAGCATTTGTTAATTAATCCACATATTTTGCTATGCAAGTTACAGTCCATCTAGGTGATTGCAGATACATGTACAAACTTGCACATATATTAAATGAGATGTTGAAACTTGTCCACCCTTGGTTGTGTCTTTATGTGGATGAGAAACTAACCCACATGATTCTCATTCAGATGGATACCAACAGACATCTTGATTGGTTACAAACAGTTAAAAAGTCACATGGTTCAGTAGAAGTTAGCACCCTTGAGCAGGTAGAAACCATCAATACAAAGGGGATCTACCAGGTTGGAAATCTGACAAAAAGTAAACATGTGAGGAAAACTGTAAGTAAATTTATTTATTTAGAACAAAAAACCAATAAATGTATTTAGACATCTTTATATCAATTTTAATATTACAATGATTGTATGTAAAATACATTCAAAAGGACAAATTGTGCAAAGTGCAAGCAACAGGGATCTTTTAATTAAAATAATTAATTGTTAAACAGTGAATTAAAAATAAAGTTTTTGTCAAGAAATAGCTGGAAAATGCAACATGGATTGAATTTATGTTGTGTAAACAAATTAAACAATATGTATGTCACACAAAAGTCAAATGTTATAATAAGATATGACAGATAATTTGGCTAGCTGGCAATAAAGGGGCTGACACTATCCATAATTATAACTCATAAATATGAATTCCAGACAAGCTGGCAATGTGAATGTTTTATACATAAACTAGAATTATGAACCATAATCTAAGATTATGTCCAGCTAATAATAAAATAGCTGTCACTGCATGTCTATGATTATATCTCTTTAACATGAATTAAAGATAAATAATTCAATTTAAGCCAGCTTACTATATGTTAAAAACATCATTTATAATTTATATTGTATAGTAAACCTAAACAAATATTAAAAAAATAGGAATCAATCGCTATCATTTATAAAAATATGTACAGAAGTCTGACCTATAGCAATCCTATAGTAATCTGTTGATGCTCCGACATCAACACTTTTGTGTGGGAGAACATCAAAGCTATGAAATTCTATGTAAATTTCAAAATTGTCCCAAACCCTAAGGTTCTTCCTACCCCAGGTATAGTTTGATCTTAGTCATAATTTGGTTTCCAATTCATCATATGTGCATGAAGAATTTTTGTTGCTGTCGGATATTATTCAGGGGAGATAATTGGACTTCAAGCGAAGCAGGGGGTATCCCATTGTGAGTGTGCTCACAGTCCACACTTTTATTATCTCTGTTTTCAAGTTAAGTCAAAAACCAATTAATTGGAACACGTCAAGGGAATTAACTCCAAAACCGTTCATCATGCAGTTTCAGACTTGAAGATTAAATGAAGGTCTTGATCAGAGGATTATTTTTCTCATTAATTGTCAGCTTCTATCTTTTAGTTTTCCAGTTATTATGACAACAAGATTAGAGTCCTTAGGTCAGATTCAATTTTGAACTTTGACCATGAGTTTTTCTTAAAGGTCATGTCTCAAAATGACCAATGGTGAAGACCCTGGGTGTTTTCGACTTACCATTTGTGTTTTGGTGATCAGCGAAGTCCTTGAAACATTCAAGGCATACTGCTCATCTCCTCTCGTCAAAATTTTGTGGACAAATTATGACATTAAGTTGTCTCAAAAGTTCAAAACATTTCACACTTTTCAGTTTTCTTGTATCTCTAATGGTTCTGGACTTATTTTGATAACAAGGTTTTCATTGTTTGGGCAGATAACTCTGTAAGGAAAAAGTATTTGACTTGCAAATCCCATTCTGGAATAGAGAATATAGTCCAGGCTCATAATCCAAAGTTTCAAAATATGTCGCAAACTCTGAAATTGATGGGTTTTCGAAAAGTGGCGGAAGAAAAAGAAAAAAATAATAAATATAGGCTAATTGTTCACGAACAATTAGAAGGTCTTTCCCACATTCTTAATGGAAGTGATGTTTCAAATCTTTCAACCAGAAATGTCCTGAACCCAATAACATATGGTTGCTAAGGACTTTTGCTAACACAAAATATCTTTTTGAAAACTTGAAGTGATGTTGAAAGCAGAAATTAATATTGTATAGACAGAAAATGTGTTAAGGGACTGCAAACTGGAAGTGACGTTTTAAAACTAGAAGTTTATTTCTTTTAACAGGAAATATTGTCTTGAATTCCAAAAATATAGTTGCTAAGGACTTCTGTCAACCGGAACTGACTTTTTGCAAGCCAGAAGTTACAAAACCAAAATGGCAGTTAATGCCATTTTCAAGTTTTAAGATGACCGTTGGTGAAAACCCTAGGTGTTTATGACTTAGGGTTTATGAGTTTTGGCAAGTAATGAAATTATCAAACAGTGATTTTGTTAGCTTTAATTTGCCTCCAAATTTCGGCTGTTTCCCCTGGAGCAAATTTCCCAAATTTTGTGTAAATATTTCTCAAATTATGACTAAAATCCAGACAGAAAACCATATAGGTCTATATTATTTATGGCTTCCATTGGAGGGCTACTCGCCGTTCAATTTTGTTAAAATTTTTATAAGAAACCTTCGTATTTTTGTCTCTCCGTGTTTATCGTGTTTACACGCCATAACAAAACAGTGTACGCTGATTCCCATCTGACTTTACCTTGTACAAACTGTGCAGCGGCAAAATAATACCGGAAACCAGTTCAAAGCAAAAGAAGTTTAGAAAAATTCCGGAGATGATATGAACTATGTGTGGGAAATTGCACAATACGATGCCACCAGTGTTAAACGAGTATTGCATTGATTTAAACATAATAATTATTAGTAATTTGGCAGTCATTTTCATTTTCTTATTTAAAATATGTTTAAATATGTTAAAGTGCATTTTACATAAAATACATACTATTTTTATAGGATTCACAGTGTTGAAATTTTTAACTATACATGTACTTAATTTATAATTCTAGCAACTTATTTAAAAAAAAGTTATTCTATTGTAATGTATTTTTTTCTGGTTTTTCATTGATACTTTATCCTTAATAATTTAAACTGCTTAAAATAAATCCATATAATTCCAAACATCTTGATAATATAAAATCAAACAAAATGGAAGTTTCTGCAGTCATCCGATGTTTGAACATCTCACATAAGTCAAATAAATATATCTAACAAAAGATCAGTTTAGTTATTTTGTTGACTGCTTACTGTTGTTTTCCTTTTTTTATATGTGTAAAACCATTGCTTTGTTTTCCCAATTTCAAGAAAAACATCGATACATTTTCCCAATTGAAAAGGAGGGGGCTTTTTTTTAAAAAGGCAACAAAATCACTGTCAAATATTTCCAATTGCAGTTACTCGTATGCTCTCCCTAAATTTTTTTGCTATATCATGTAATAAAGTTGTCTCATAAAGACACTTTACATTTAACAACCATCAGTTTTCTTTCATCTTTAATAGTCCCAGAGATTAAGCAATAAGAAGGTTTTTGATAATTGGGGAGATAACAATGTAAAGGAAAATGTGTCAGTTTCACATGGTAAATTTTGAATAGACTCCACTACTGGCTAAAAAAATGACTGTAAATGCCAGTGGCATTCGTTTTCCTGCTGTCACTGTCTGAGATAGACTGCAAATGACTGCAAAAATATCTGTTGAAGGCAGAAAGTATCTTGCTTGCAAACCTTTCCTTGAAACCTAGGGACCAGTCATACATCTTAATATTTTGAATTGATGACTTTCCAATTAAAAAAATGCCATCAATTGTCCACTTCTGGTACTAAAATCTGCGGCTGTTTTATTGAAAAACTTATAGTTTATTGTACAATTTTTAAAGGAATTGCATTAAAATTACTAATAATTTGTAACTTATAATTTCTGTATAAATGTGTATGTTAACATCATTATACCCCACGCAAACTTGTTTGGGGGGAGGGGGGTATATTAGAATCACCTTGTCTGTCTGTCCATATGTCCACATCCCTTGTAAGCGCAAACCCTCCTAAACCAATTGATTAAATTTAATAAAACTTAGCATAAACGAAATACATTATATGTAGATGTGCATGAAGGATTTTTTTTTACCTCGGATATCATGAAGGGGAGATAATTGGACTTGAAATCGAAGCAGGGGGTATCCCTTTGTGAGCGTGTTCAAAGTCCACCGTTTAACCCTTTCCTCCATAGAAAAAATGTTATTTACTGCTTGATTTGCATAGAAATTTACCTAAAAATTACTTAAAAATATTGATACCTTGTAATTGCTGGAAAACTGTCACACTAAATGCTACACATTTAAAAATTAAATGGGTAACACTCCTAAACAAACCCTTCATATTTATTATAACACATTGAAAATGTGCATGAAAAATTTGTGTTTCCATGGTAATGGTTTCACGAAAATTCTACCTAATAATGAAAAAATATTATAATTACTGAAATTTTACACAACCTTGATTAAGTTTAATCAAACTTTAAAATAAATAAAAATAAAAAGGTTTTAAACAATTTTAACTGTTTTTTTAATGTTTCTCTGCAGAGTGCTACATGGACAGGGAAAGGGTGCCACTGAATTTCTGTCTATCAATTTCTTTATTTTGTGTGTGTGTGTGCGTATGTGTGTGTATCTTTTAATAAAAAAGATAAGTATTTTTTTAATGTTCCCTTAAAAATTTAATGTTCTCAAAAGGGTACTGGTATGAAACCAGCATACTAGTATCATTTTTTCGGAACATATTGTTTTTTGTTGAAATAAAATAACGATTTTGAGATTTTCATGTTGTGACCATATTAAAATTTGACAATGTTAGATATAAAATTGAAAATATTATGAGAAACTTTGCTCTTGAAGAGAAATAGACATTTTTGTGTTTTCCTAATGACAATCATAGTAACCAGACTAGAAGTGGAAATAATAAAATTAATAAATTCAGTATTAGTTTTGTAATCTGATAATTTATTGTTCAAAAGGTAGTCCATGGTGACGGTGGTATTGTTCAAAACAACCCTCCTTGCACAAGTGAATGTCACAGTTTGAACAACCAAACAAAGTTTCTTTCCTTTTCTTCTCACCCCATTTGGTGCATTATTTACATCTGGTTTTGGACCTGTTCAAGTGAACACAGACATGATTACTGTTTGCTTGTCTGTTTAACATATGTCTATTTCTCTTAGTGAAGCCTCCAATAAGTTGCTTGGCAACATCAGTTCTGAAATTCAGCATAGTGTAACGTTTTTTCCTTTGTTGGCATACTGCTGTCTCACTCATTACAATGAAAGCATTGGTGATGCACAGGTTTATCAAGTAGAAGAACAAGTACTTCCACCATTTCTTAGCTGGTCTTCCAACTGGGGTCTTGGCACGAAGCTGATTATTACGGTCTACTCCACCCATGTACTTGTGGTAGTTTTCAACTGGTGGTGGTCTATCAATTTCAATTCTGGTACCATCCCTCAATTTTCTAAATGTAGAGCCAGCCCCTGTTGGATTTGAATTACTGGAGAGAAAGTGAACCTGAAAGACGAAATAAATAAAAGCTTACAAGGGATGGGTTAAATGTACATGAACACAAAGAACATCAATACAAAGAAAAAAAAAAAATATATATATATATATTATAACAACATAATAATTTTTGAATTAATAAAACGATTTCTTAGTCATGGTATTTTTTTCAAGTACATGTTCAAATTTCACAAAGACAGAGTTTGTGCCTTTTTTTTATAAACCTATAGATAGAATTCAGGTTGAACTTCTGTATTGACCAATCAAAAATTGTGTTCTTCAACCTTTAATGTTGGGGAATCCTCTGTCATTATTCGGAATCTCTCTGGTATTATTGTACCTTTTTCACAAGTAAACCCGAACTTAAGATAAAAGCTTACATTTTATTGGTTCATTTTTTTGGGATACTCAAATTTTTCCATGGATAATATTTATATCAAAAGTTCAATCTGAGATGACCTGTAATGGGATGTTGTTAGATCTTTACAACGACAATAACAAAAAGGGGGAGCTTGTGAAAGATTTAATTTTAATTAGATTGCTTTGGTCTGCATTTTATAATTTCACAAATATTACTTATAACAATATGCCATCAATTGTTAATTTACCTTTTTCTTGTCTTGCCAAACAGTTGCTAATAAATTGCCACTTTGTCGAACCACGCTTTCTCCTCTTGCCATCTTAGGAGGATTTATAATGTCGGCTGGCAGACCAAGGGAGATGTCCTTTATTGTTCCACAGCCATATATGCCATTTCTTTCTAAGCACCTCAACAATGGTATTGATGTGAAGTACCTGAAAAACAAAGTATTTTTGATGAATTATGTATTTGGTTACCTCAAGCATCATATCGTTTTTGTTTGTTGGTTAAGGGATAAACTGTTTCATCAATATTTTCATTCTTATAATTTTCTACAACGTAATTTGCGAGGGAATTAACCTCCTTGTAGTCTATAATACATTAATACACTTGTATATTGTTTATGTTTCATAATTGATAGTTGATAATGGACAAAGTTACAGCAAGTATTCAGCTGCATATGTAGGTGACAAAATATTATGTATTAATAATAATTTAATAAAATAAGAAATTACCGATCCATGTATACATGGTGTGCTTCCCATTTCAGGTCTTTGCATAAGATCTTCACAACTTTTTCTCCAAGTTTAGGACCTCTATTTGGATCATCCTTTCCCATATATATATTTAACTGGTGGCAATATCCTGAACTTGAATCGCACCTCATCCAAACTTTCATCCCTCTCTTAATTGGCTTTCCTGCAAATATTTAAATAATTTTTTGTTTTTATCTTTCATATTGTTATACAATGTATTTATCATCATGCGCTTTATTGTTTGTATGTTAATATTCAAACAAACAAACAATAAAGCAATTTTTCAGCTATATATTGGTGCCCAGTTTTTATTTGGGGTGGAGGGGAGTATCTGGAGATGACCCTTGACATTAAGTAGGAAAACTGGCAATTTTTGTCAATTAAGATTGCATCAAGTTAACTAAATACAATGATGCTTGAAAAGAAGAAGATAATAGTATGGCTTTACTTGCACATTAAATAAACCATTCGGTTGACTGCTTCTTCAAAGGTTAACACTCTTGTCTATCAACCTCTCATAATTTTGTTACTTATTTTATTTTATTTTACTAAATGTTTTATAATTCTAATTGATTTTAATGTGCAGTATTATATACACTGTAGTAGTCTCTACTCAGCCTTAGATGTAAATTACATTTTGTACAGATTAAAACATATACCTGGCATGTACTGTTTTATAGAAAATCTTCCTTTATATTTTATCATGGCTTCGTCAACTGTTTGATTCTGGTTTGGCCTGTAGTGATCCTTGAATGTCTGATCCACCATATCAATCAGGGGTCTAACTTTATGTAGCTTGTCATACCCTTCATTACCCCTTGGTACAGCTGTCTGGTTGTTGTTGACATGGATGTACTGGTAGAGTTTGGAGAATCTGTTTTCAGTCATTACACTCCTAATACCATTATTTCCTAGAAAGGGATCTGTGCTCCAGTATAGTCTGTAAGAAGGTAGCTGCATTCCACCCATGAGTATGTTAATCCCAATAAATGCTTTGATTTCCTCATTAGTTACCTGCAATATTTTTATAGTAATTGATTGGTAATTATAAACATTTAGCACAAAGTATTTCAGCTATTAAAAACTAATTTATTCTCATTTTGTGCAATATAAAGAGTTGTACTTCTGTGGAAAACATGCATCTTCTTCTTATTCTTTGGAACAAAGTCCATATGCAGACATGTATAGGTGTAATTATGCATCGGTAATACATACTTATTACCATCTAATTTGCAGGTGTTTCAAAGTTTTCAATACCAAGAGGTACCCAAAAAACCAGGCTGGGTAACCTAGTTACTATTTCTGTCTATTCGGACTTGATATTTTAATTAATTATGTTTGAGGGTTCAGTCATTTCAGATGTACTCTTCACCATCTTGGGCGGGTAAAGTTTACATACCTGATACCAGTCAACATTACATTCCTTCAATTTGAAATATTTTACCATTTTGACCCATTTAAAAGAAAAGTACGGGGAAAAATTTGGGCATAGCCCTCCCTAGCCTAGGCATTATGTGAATACCCCCTCCCTTTTCCAAGGTCTACAGGAGGTTTGAAAGAAAAGGATGAGATAGGTGGAGGGCAGACTCATTTATAAAAACATGAATCATTCACCTATCTCAAAAGTAATGATGGCTAAAGTAATTATATACTCATTAAAATTTGTTACCTCTTCCCAGTGCTGGTCATTTTCCGAAGACTGTTTTGCATACAAGTTTGTCTGCTCTGTAAGGTGCTGAAAAAACCTGTTTTCAAAAAACAACTGAAAAAAGTCTACAGCTGTTGCATCTAAAGGCAACATGTGAACAGGACATGTTCTTTCACCAAAGGTTGGAATGTCAATATCCTCCAATTCATCAGACCAAAAATCATCATCAGATGTGCGGGTCAACTGACTGCTTGGCAATTCACTAAGCAGTGAATCAAATTCCCCGTCACTCTCAGGCAGTACATAATCGTCCTCCTCAATATCAGAATCTGGATCTCCTTCAGACAGTTCAGAATCTCGGTCTGCTTCCTCATCAAAAGACAAGTCTGATGTTCTCACTGAAAAAGGCGAACTAAGTGAAACCGGATTGCTGCTTTCATCTTCAAAATCTGATTCTCTGAACCCCGAAAACGGTGAATTTTGTGACGAGAGGAATAGGTCCATTGTTCAGACGGCCATAGTTTGTATACATCAAAGTTATACCCGAAGTTCAGAAAAATAAAAGCAATCTCTTTGATAAAGCAAATTGCAATTTTAAAACAAACTAAGTGCACAGAACACTCTGATCCTGTGACTATTAAACTACAGTTAGTAAACAAAGATTTTTAGTCATTTATTTGTAAAAAAACAACGCCGTAAATAGGGTACTATTTTGAGAAGCTCCAATCGATGGGCGTGGTTACGAATGAGAGAACTTTCGAGCACAGAATAGTGTGGAATATTAATTTTTCACATTAACTTGATTGAAGAATTCAAACAAATTGACTGAAAATGAAAACGTATATGATATAGGTTAAGATAATTGTAAAAAACTTGCATTTAAATATTTATTTATGATTATCTAAATTTAAGAAATAATTCATGGCTGCCCCAATTTTATGGATTATTTAAATATGGGTAGGCATTATATTCATGAATATTTTGCCATGAGCGTTAGCGAATGGTAAAATATCATGAATATAATGCTTACCCATATTTAAATAATCCATAAAATTGGGGCAGCCATGAATTATTTCGATTCTGATATGAAAATACAGAAATTTTACATTTCGCGACTACCTAGGTAAAGGTTTATTTTGGCTGTTCCAATTTCCGAGAACCTCCCTTGTTTCGAAATTATTATATTTCTCGTGTAAAACTTAGTAGAAAAAAACGAAGAAATATAAATTAAAAACAAACAAACATATTTATTAACATTTAAAATAAAATTTAACATTCAAAACAAAGAACGACAAAATTAAATGCTTCATTACATCAGTCGCCGTGTGGCGTGTCTGGGACTGTTCATGTGTTGCTGTGTTTGCGTGAGAAATGAAAACCGCTTACCGCATTTGGTCGATCTTATGCTCCTGTTTTAGATCCACAATGGTGCAAATTTAAATCGACAGTTATTTTCCACAATTAATCAACATTTTGAAATTCGGTTGCGTTTTCATTTTGATACGTAACGGTAAATTCGTTTGTGGTGGGGGCGGGAAAAGTCTCGCGGTTTGCATTGAACGTCATTGTAAACAACGCAACGTCCCTTGAAAACACAACGTAGCTAAAGTCAAGGAAGACTTGTAACATGTAAACAATAAAGGCATAGAATAGAAAATGGACTTGTTATCGTGAAAACATGTTATCTATTGGATTTTCTTACAAAGGTACAAAACAAAATAAATTTTAAAGCAAAAACATCAACACACGGGGGTTTTTGAAATGGCTGGAACAGCCGTATTTTGTTGAATATTTAAATAGAGGTGTGTTTCCAAAGCGTTTGAAGGACGTCATATTAGAATTGGTAGTTTATGCCCACTTTATGAGTCACAATGCGCACAATCACCGGAAGTCAGTTTCCGCCCACTTTATGAGTCACAATGCGCACAATCACCGGAAGTCTAAAAGGGATTTCCCTAAGAACTCATGGAACAACAACACAATTGTTGAAGACCTCTTTTTCCCTCTTTGTTTATATTAACATTAAGTCAATTAAAAAAAATTCCACCGATTTTATTGGCATGCCATTTGGTGGTCTGAAAGTACCATACCACTTTCAAACTATATCCAAAATAAAGAAAAATTGACCATTTCTAACTCTTTGTAAAGCTCGGGAAGCATCCCTCTCTTCAGAGATGAAGTCCGAGAGACTCTGAAAACAGGAAATTTGCAATCCTTCCCCTAGACCAAATTACTCCTAATCCATTATATTTCATCAAATGTTTAATTTTAAAATTTTTTTCAAACATCATTCTTTCAAATAAGCCCAAAAAGTAGAACCAAAACAAGAAAAAAGCCAAAGAAAAAAAATTACAAAGAAATACAATAGTTTTTTGGGAACTACATTCGTTGTGTCAAAGGTCATCAATTGTGTTGTCGTTCCTAAATATAAGCTGAAAATTGCTCGATTTCAATAAAACTTACCCTATGCCTTGTTTGATTTAATACGAGTCATTCTTCCAAATTTTATGTCGGTCTGACTGATACTTTTTGAGATATTTGGTATCACATGGACCTACCTTTAACTCGGTAAAACATCACTATTTTCTCCCAACTTTACCAAATTCTGTAACTTCACCTCTCGCACTAAAGTGGCAGTAACTTTCTTGCTTTTTGAGATATCTACAAAAAATAAAATGTGTCTGAAAGTGAAAAGATACAAGTAATTTAGAAAAAAAATTATTGAGAATGTTGACTTTTAAATACCTAAAATGTTCAAATAATTTAAATATTTGAAAAAAAATGAGAAAAAATGAGAGAAAAAACATTCATAATTCCATCTGAAAGTTTAAGAATAGCTCTAAAATTTAAACTTTTAGTGGAAAAATAGGTTAAAACATTATAAAATAAAAAACCAACCTCTTTGTGTGGCTGGGAGGCACACAAAAAGTGGCAGAAATTATTTACTGAATATACCTATACCTGCAATTAAGCCCAAGGTCAAGGGAAGATCAATTAAACTTCAAAAGATTGTTAATTGCAAATAAATTGTAAATAACTCAAAAATTAATTATGTTTTTGCTTAATTGATGGTGTGTTGAAGATAAATTTCCCAGAAATAAACATTTTTATGCTTTAGTGTGATTTTAACCAGCAATTCGTTGGATGTAGAGCAAAAAGTAAAAAAAAAAACTTAAAAATTATAAATCCTAAATTTAGCCTGAAAAATGAATAAGTTTGGTTTTAAACATGTAATATAATGAAAAACTTTTAATCTGAACTTAAACAATAACAAAAAAAAGTTACCAATTGGGGAAAAATGTTGACACTGAAGTGACACTTGTGTGTATTGTGCAATAAACATGTATGCAATACTCACAGGTGTCACTGCTGTCAATTAGTTGGGCAGCAAACTCAGCATCATGATGTGTATTACTGTGGTAATTGTCAGTTGCCATAGCAAAAAGTATAAAAACCTGCAGTTCTGTGGTCCTGTCATCACTTCTCTGTGTGGATGTTGTAAGACTACGCCAGAAAGCCATTGAAGATGTTTACCACTGGTCAAATTAGTCCTCACAAAGGTCTGTCTGGACTGCAGAAATGGAAGGTTCCCAATGCTGGTAGATTCAAGAAGGGTCATGCATATTTGAGAAAAGAACATGCTGACCCTACATCTTGTGATGAAGATGCCAACACCTCAAGCAATCACATGGACTCCGGACTGGATGTTAATGAACACAGTCAAGATGTACATGGAATGATAGAGATGACGGCTGACTCCAATGAATTCCATCTCACACTCCGCTCCTCTGATGGTAATTCCAGCAGCCTGAAAATAGAACAAGAAGAGAATAATGAACTTGGAGGCACAAGATTTGTTGTCAGTGAACGTATGATGTATATGCTAAATACAGTCAACAAGCAGCACAGAGAGGTATCCCCTTCATGCACAGACCCTGAAATGGATGCTTACAAGCAGAAAAAATGGGGAGTTTGTTGAATTTACTACCTGAGATGTCTGCACTGCAGTTTCCATAGTCAGCCATTTAAACTTTACAAGGAAATTCCAACCAAGAAACCTGGTCCTAATCCTGGAGCACCAAATGTTGCCTTGGCCACTGTGTTACAAGATTCACCAATTGGGAACAGCAAGACACAAGAGATATTAGCCCGGATGAACGGTCCTCCACCAAGCCTTACCAGCATGAACAGAGTTGCAAAAGAGATGGTAGAACTGAATAAAAAAGACATGGCAGAAAAGATGGAGATAGTTAAAACTGAAAACAGAAAGCGAGGGAAACCAGAAAACGAAATTAACATCACAGTGGATGGTCGTTATGGAAGCCAGACAGACCATTACCAGCAAGAAGAAGCCAGGTCAAAATGCTTCCCAGGCATTTTTCCTTGCAATAGAGACAGTAACAGACAGGAAATACATTGTCGCAGCAGTCCACCAGAATCAACTTTGTTGGAAGGGAGCTTGGTTAAGAGGCAAGGGCTTTGAAGTGGAGTGTCCAGGTGGACATGAAGACTGTACGGCCAACCTGTATAGAGCAGCATCACTGTCAGAGTACATCATGGGGAAGGAAATAGGCACCCAGCTTGCACTCCAGGGGATACTAGTGAAGTATGCAACCACAAATGGTGATGGAAGATCAGCCAGTGGGATAGATGATGGAATGAGGGCCCTGCACCCACTGTGGAAAGTTGAAAGGCTTGCTGACCATGTGCGCCTTGGTCAGACACAGTTCCGAACAGCAATGAGAGCCCAGTTCAGTGAAAATATGTTCCATGGCAGGACCAAAGAACAGAGGAGTGAACAGAAAAAAAACTTTTGTCTTGACCTAAAGTGCAGAAGTTCAATGGTTGTGAAGAAGCTGATGGAAACATACAACAAAGATGTGTGTGAAGTGTGTAAACACTTACCTGCAATTCTTGAGGCAACTGTGCGATGTTACAGTGGTGACTGTAGTATGTGTGCTGAACACTCCTTGGTCTGTCCAGGTATTGATTCTTCAAACTGGTGGCTGAGGTCTAAATACCTGTCAACATCCAGGATCACTGTGCTGCAAATGAATGAAAAGGATGTAATGTTACTGCAAGAACTATTGAAAATGAAGTTAAGTGAAGATGCAATAAACAGTATGAAGTTGTTGGACAGTACAAACAAGAATGAAGGAGTTCACAGGGCACTGAGTATAAATTTACCAAAGAATGTGAACTTTTCCAGAAACATGGGAGGAAGACTTGCTTCTGGTGTACACAGAAACAACAATGGCCCAGGGACCTCATCAATCAAGAAAAGTCAGCACTTTGGCATTGACCTCAGTAAAGGTAGCACCAAGTTCCTAAAGAAAATTGACAAAAGAGCTGACTACCACAAAGAATGTGAGAAACGACCACAAGTCATCAAACGAAGACTCAAGCAAAGTGTTGAAAGACTACAAGAACACAAGACATATAAAGAACTCCACGGTAAACATCCAGAGTACAAGAAAGGACAGTTGGACATACCACCAGCACTTGTACACCACAGTGATTACTGTAAGAAGAAGCTACCCAGAGAAGCATGTTGATTGCCCATAAAAGGCCCTTTTAAGGGCCACCAACATTTTCCAAAAAGAATCTATATTGTTGTTGAACACTAAAATGAAAAAAAAATTAATAAACAATTGAAATAAAATAGCCCACCTGCTCCTTTTCCCTAAATAAAAATTCAAAAGTTCTCCCTCCCCCCACTTTTATAAAGTACTTTAATTTAAAGTAAGAAAAGAAAACACTACCAAGGATTTGATTTTCCATCTTAAGATCAATTTTGCAAGCTGGCAAAAGAGCAGGGTGGCCATAGGAGCCCACTTTTAGAAAATCATACAAAAAAATACTAATTTTTGAACCAAATTTAAAAAAAAGACCCTAAAAAAGAATAAAACTGTTAAATTTTCCTACATTTCTTCTATTTCTGTTGTTTTTCATTAAACATGACACAAATTTTGCCTCATTCTGGCTCCTAGGAACGACAACACAGTTGTTGAAGACCTCTTTTTCTCTCTTTGTTTATATTAACATTAAGTCAATTAAAAAAAATTCCACCGATTTTATTGGCATGCCATTTGGTGGTCTGAAAGTACCATACCACTTTCAAACTATATCAAAAATTAAGAAAAATTGACCATTTCTAACTGCCCCGTGCGGGATCTGGGTGGCCAAAAGAATAGACCGCAGTCGCGCTAGCTTGTCGTAAAAGGCGACTAAATAGCGCCCAGTACCCTGACCGGCGTGTCAGGTCGGTTTGCCTAAAGACCGACTGGGATGTGTGCCCCAGGTGGTTGAATGGGGTACCCCTGGCAAGCTGGGGTTGTCAGGCCATAATACGGAAAACCTGACCACAAACCATATTAGTGCACCGTGTTGGTAAAAATGCCACGTTCCTCACACATTAAAGAACGCTGCTGTAGTATTCACAATGAGTAGGGATTTCGATCCCGCTACAGGAGGCTGAATTGCCCGACCCTATCCATCCTCACATTTGCCAGTGGCAATCTAAAATCCGTTACCCCTATTTTTCCTTGTGTCCCATCCCATTTTCATTCATCATCATTTCATGTTCATTTTATCATCCATTTCATGTTCATCGCCTGAATATAGCTGCAATAATGCTGCTCGGGCGTTAAACACCATTATTCAATCAATCAACCATTTCTAACTCTTTGTAAAGCTCGGGAAGCATCCCTATCTTCAGAGATGAAGTCCGAGAGACTCTGAAAACAGGAAATTTGCAATCCTTCCACTAGATCAAATTACTCCTAATCCATTATATTTCATCAAATGTTTAATTTTAAAATTTTTTTCAAACATCCTTCTTTCCAATAAGCCCAAAAAGTAGAACCAAAACAAGAAAAAAGCCAAAGAAAAAAAATTACAAAGAAATACACTATTTTATGGGGAACTACATTCGGGACAACGAGTGTCAAAGGTCATCAATTGTGTTGTCGTTCCTCATGTTTACTTTTGCATGTTGTCACATTTTTCTTCAAATTGGTAATAAAAAACTTATGAAACAGACTTGACAGTATTTTTCTGTTTTTAATAAGTCATTTTCTGATATTGGGAAGCAAAAATTGAATATAAGCATGCATGTTTTAGAATGTTCTACTGCCGGAAAGGTGGAGTGAACATCTATGTTGACAAGTTTGTTTTCTCCACACAAATAATATTATCAAAATTAATTTAAACACAAAACTGTATCGTATAAACTGATCATTGGATCCTCAAAAATATATCCCATATCAATTACTTTTGATAAATATCGCATATGCAACTATTTTATCATTATCAATACCGTCAATATGAAACATGGCGACTCTTTTTTTTTGTAAACTGCATAACATTTAAAACGATAAAAACATAGAGAAAAAAAATGTGTTTGCCAAAAAAAAAATGTACCTGATATTGCCTAGTATATGATTGTTATGTAGGACCTTAATTTTTTTTAATTATTTAGTTGACTTTTTTGTGGAATCAGGTTACAACCAAGGTACCACGGCCAAGGCATCAAAAGGCGTCATTATGGAGGAAAGGGGGAGGCGTCAAGAGGCGTCATTATGGAGGAAAGGGTTAATACTCCATATACAACAGAATGATAAAAATTCTTAATCTATGGTTCTGTGTATCAAATTGGAAGCTCAAAACACAGATTCTGTTCAGTATGCATTTTTATTCGGTATAATCTTTAATGGTTTGCATTATTTGTGAGCCAAGAACCACTTTCATAAACGATTCAAGGGTAATAACTCAGAAACAACTTACATGTATTGTACTGCTTTTCCTTTGAATTATTTGTATATTTTGAAAGGTCAACATTTTTTCCTATTTATTGTCTACTTCAAACTTGTACAAATTATATATTATTTCATAAAAAAGAGTAAGTGATGGAGGATATTTTGAAAATGGCAACCCACAATGATATGACTTCGGTCTTGAATTGAACATCTTCACTTGATGATTACATTAAACCTATATGTTTACTTTATTATCTCTAACTGTTTTCGTTATAAGCCAAAAACTGAATAACTGAAACATGTCAATGCAGATAACTCAAAAACGGTTCATAGAACAGTCTTGGGCCCCATTATTCTAAATGAATGTTTTCATTAGAGAATCACTTTGTGTATACACGTCTACTATATTATCTCTAACCGTTTTAAATTTTTATGCCAAAAAATGAATAATTGAAACATGTCTAGCTTGATAACTCGAAAACAGTTCATAAAACAGTCTCGGACCCCTGACCTGTATACTAAATGAAGGTCTTAATTAGAGAATCACTTTATGTATACATGTTTACTATAACTGTTTTCAAGTTATAGGCAAAAAAACGGATTAAACGAAATGAATCCAGTGCTCAAACTCGAAAACTGCATCTCACAGTTGCGGATAAATGTACTAAAGGAGGGTCTTAATAAGAGGAGTATTTTTCCCATTTATTGTCTTCTTCTATCTGCTATAGTTTTTGAGTTATAATGATAACAAGATTGGAGGCCTAAGGTCGAGGTCACTTGTGAACTTTGACTTTGAGAATTTCTTTAAGGACATGTCACAGGGCGACAAAGGGTAAAGATCTTTGGTGATTTCGACTTGTGGTTTGTTAGTTTTTGTGATAAGCAGAGTCAATGAAACATTCAAGGGATACCACTCGCTTCCGCTTGTCAGAAATTTTTAGCCAAATTATGTCATAAAGTTGTCCCAAAAGTTCCTTAACATTTGTCACTTTTCAGTTTTCTTGTATCTGTTATAGTTCCAGAGATTATGCAATAACAAGGTTTTCAGTTTTTTGGCTGAAAACGCTGTAAAGAAAAATGTTTCAATTTCACAGGGTGACTTCCAAATAGACTTTCAGTACCCAAAACTTGTCGCAAAAGACCAAAATGATATGTCACCTACTTTTAAAACTGTTCGGCTTTGAAATTTGGAGGGAAAAAAAAAGAAAAAAAAAGGAAAAATAATCAGAGCAAAAACAATAAGGTTGAGGGAAGTGGGAAAGACCTTAAAAAATAATCGAAGCAAAAGCAATAAGGTCTTGCCACTGGAAGCGAAAGACCTTAATAATAATAATAGTCAGAAGAAATACAATAAGGTCTTTCCCACTTCCACTTAAAAAATAATCGAAGCAAAAACAATAAGGTCTTGCCACTGGAAGTGGGAAAGACCTTTATAATAATAGAAGAAATACAATAAGGTCTTTCCCTTGGAAGTGGGAAAGACCTTAAAAAATACTCGAAGCAAAAACAATAAGGTCTTGCCACTGGAAGTGGGAAAGACCTTAATAATAATAATAGTCAGAAGAAATACAATAAGGTCTTTCCCTTTGAAGTGGGAAAGACCTTAAAAAATAATCTAAGAAAAAACAATAAGGTCTTGCCACTGGAAGTGGGAAAGACCTTAATAATAATAATAATAGTCAGAAGAAATACAATAAGGTCTTTCCCTTGGAAAGGGGAAAGACCTTAAAAAATAATCGAAGCAAACACAATAAGGTCTTGCCACTGGAAGTGGGAAAGACCTTAATAATAATAATATTTAGAAGAAATACAATAAGGTCTTTCCCTTGGAAAGGGGAAAGACCTTAAGATAATTTTTAATGGATATGTTAGAAATACCCCAATCAGTAAATATGTGTCTTAGTTTGATTCACATTAACTTTGGGTTATAGTGTGTAAATTTAAATGCTTTAGTGATAAAGACTTTCGATATTGCCCAATCACCCAATAATGAACTTGTCCGTATATAATAAATTGTCTATATCTAATTTTGTTAGATGGTAGATTGTACAGTCATGATAATAGTTTGAGTCTGTTCAGGTCAATTGTCATTATACAGATGTAAGAGAAGTCTGCAAACACTGAAAGGTTATTTAAGTGTAGTATAATAGCTCAGCATGCGTCATGATCAAATAACTATGTGTCATATATAGAAGTGCAGTTTCCTTTAGTGCTGCACTGGGTTCAGCATTGGTTTGTTGTGCAGTGCTAGATGCGGTATTATGCTGTGGGGTTTCTAGCACTGCTTTATTTTGTTGCTGAATGTAACTATATGCTGAGGCGTTTCAGCAGTGGAAAACAAGAAAAGCTAGAAAGGTACATAACAAAGTGGTGACAAGCTATTTAAGCAGTGGTTAAATGTGTTGCTGAATGCAGCACTGTACTAAGTTTCAGTGGTATGTTAATGCAGTGCTAAAAAGAGATTTCAGCAGTTAAGTCATTGTATTATTATTAGAGATCAAAATTGGTACCAGGAAAAGCATCATCGCTTAGCAGCTTGGTCAATTGACCTAGAGTGGTTTGCATTACCTACTAAAATTCTAGTTAAACCAGCTCCCATTTAAAGTCTAATTGACAGCATTGGTATCAGGAGATGAACTCTGGTACGATTCCATGTTTTAGTGACAAGGTTGCTCATTACAGCATATAGCATAGAGCATAGTCTGAATATATGATTAAGTGTGATGAGCCTTAAATTATGTGACTTGCAGGGGCCATAAATGTCTTCATTATTTAACTATTTTAACAATTTTACTCATCAATTTGAAGACTGTAAAAGGTCAAGATCATTCCTAGAGACAAACAATTTTTACATTGGCAGACATTGTCAGAAGTATTAGAGTTACATGTTGCTGGTGAGGATGAGAATGAGAGAAGACTTTACAAGTATGATCAATTAAATGACCTTCAGTCAAGATTAATGTTAGTGGCAGGAAAAGCAGAAGAAGGCAAATATGAAGTTGATAGATTTTTGCTGGTAAGTAAATTTTGTTATTATAAGCATCAATACAATTTAGTATGTTTTATTTTCAGAATAAACTTGTAATACAAAATATAACAAACATTTGACATATATAGAACCACCATACTAATACAGATAAAGGGAAATAGCTCTAAATGTCCAGCTTTCAAGATCTGATTGCTTTATGTCTCAGTAAGGGCCTCAGTGGCTGAGTGGTTGAGGTAGTTTGTCTACTATTGATCACGTGGTGTGTCAACACTGAGATTGCAGGTTCAATTCTTGCTTCAAGCAGGGTGTACTTGACTCCAATCTTCATTGACAAGGATTGCCAGTTTTCCTGCCTCAGGTCGGGGGTTTTCTTCTGGTACTCCGGCTTACTCCCCCAATAAAAACTGTGATAAAGCTGAAAAATTACTGAAAGTGGCATTAAACACCATCAAACAAACAATCATGTCCAGTGAGTAAAATTTTACTTACATTCAGGATGATAGAACATTGTATAAACACATTTATCAAAGGTTTCTAACTGTTCAATTAAAGTGAGGTTAAACACTCAGTCTCCAACATTTTCAGTTATTTTTATGCCTGTGAGACAATAAGTCAGGGGGGGGGGAGGGGTAGGGAGCATATTTATTTACTCTGGTCCGTCTGTGTATAAGTCCGTGTGTCTATCCGTCCTTCCATCCATTCATCTTTTGTCCGTGACATAACTTTCGTAACAGTTTTCTCAGCAACTTCTTATCACAACTACTTGAAATTTTATATGTGTCTTTATCATGTGGTCCTATATTGCGAGTATTGATTTCAGGTCTGTCGCATATCTACTTCCTGTTTACTGACTTAGTCAATTCAATGATATGCCTAAGGGGGGGTATACTTATTGAGCAGTAGCTCACAGGTTCCTTGTTTGACATAGCCCTGCTAACCACACATGCAGGATACAGGTCAGTATCATTTTCAGGTGATATCTTATTAGGGTCCTGCCACTTTGTGGCGAACACCCTATAGTGATCAGTCCGTCCATCCGTCCTTCTGTCAGAAACCGATCGTGTCCGGGCTTTTTTCTTTTGAAGTAGGCTTTTGATATTTGGAATGTGAATAGATAATTTCAAGGCGATGTGTCGCATACCATGCTTGATCACCTTTGACCTTGAACTTTGACCTTAAGGTCGCATTATTGCTTTCTGAATGACAAATTCATGTCCGGGCTGTAACTTTTTTATCTTTCGAGGTAAGCTTTTGATATTTGGAATGTGGGTAGATATTATCAAGGCGATGTGTCGCATATAATGGTTGATGACCTTTGACCTTGACCTTAAAGTCGGCGGGGCCCACAGTGATGGGTACCATCTCACTAATATTTAGTTTACTGCTAGATTACATTTACAAAAAGGTCAGCAACTATGGGGATACCTTATTCTCTGCCAAGTCTTTTCCTAATTACTACCTTCTGGAGGTAACAGCACGAACACCCACAACCACAGGCTCAGTAATAAAATCTTATTTTTAAGATAAATACGATATAGGGGTGCATTGATACAACCACACTTCACACCCTTCCACACAGAGGCACCATTAGGAGAGTGTAAGTGATAAATTAGTCCGGACGGACCAATCATTACTAGGAAAATATATCCATGGTTCCTGATTTTCCTAGTTACAAAAGTCCGTGTCTACTAAATCTAGTCCTGGGATCAATTTTCCTAGTAAATCAGACTGGTATCAATTTTCCTAGTAAATCTAGTCTTGTAAGTTCCTACTTTATTTACTTAGTTTTGGTATCAATTTTTCTTGTAAAATATTCATAATGTAGACTATTTTTACTATTTACGAATAATAGTTAGGTACTGAAAATACTAGGAATAATAAACTGCATATAGAAGAATTTATCAATTATCTTCTAAAATTATTTCTGTTTCCTGTAAACACTTCTTATGTACTAAATATGTATTATGTAGATAAAAAACATCAATTAACAGACCTGAATTTTCTTATAGAACGAACTCTTTTCACTGTAAACACTTCTCACTTATTTAAGTAACATTGCAAAATTTCATTTCACAAACATGATTTTTTCATGATGAACACTTTATTTCCAATCAAAGTAATATATAAATTGATGATCGTTGATCTATTTAACTTTTAAAATCCGTGGCATGGAAATATTTTACTAGTAAAAAATAGTCTTGGGGACTTAATTTATTATCTCTTATGTGCAACTCCTCCTACACCACTGAATGGAATTTGTGCCATTGTGCAGCAGATGCATGTATTCAGCATCTTGATCAGAATAATATTTGGGGTTTCCCATAGAAAAATATGGACTTTGTAATTGACCTAAAGGGATACCCATCTCTTATGTGCAACTCCTCCTGCACCACTGAATGGAATTTAATGAAACTTACATAGAATCCTTGTCACATAGTGCCATTGTGCAGGAGATATTTAACATTTTGATAGGAATGATATTTGGGGTTTCCCATAGAATAACATGGACTTTGTCTTTGACATAAGGGGATACCCATCTCTTATGTGCAACTCCTCCTAAACCACTGAATGGAATTTGATGAAACTAATAAACAGAATCTTTGTCACATGGCACCATTGTGCACCTGATATTTAACATTTTGATCGGAATGATATTTAGGTTTTCCCACAGAAAAAAATGGACATTGCTATTCTTTGAGGTGGGGGAGGGATGGGGGTTCCCATGTTTTATCTGCAACTCTTCCTACACTAGATTAAGTTTCAAGTTTATAAGTAAGAACACGTGCATTTTTGAGGAAATCATGAAGCGGGGGGTATCAATGGTGAGCATTGCTCGCAGTTATTTTTACTATAGTTTCAAACTATTATTATTAAAATTGGAATTGATTTGATGGGCCCATTCTTAGAAAGTGACAAACCTATCTGTAGAAATGGTTACGATAAAGAAAAAAACAAATTTATGCAATCATTTCTATTTTCTACTATATGTTAAATTTACCTCATATTTTCATATGATAATACAGTAAAACACATTTCTGTTTTCAATATGCTAAATATATTACATTTACTTCACATCCTGCAAAATTATAATCAATTTTATGAAGAATGGCTTTGTGTTTATATCACATATCCAAATTTTAAAATATCATCATTTAATGTTATTTTATGTTAAAAGAAACCTAAAAATCAATAAATCAGTAAATTAACAAGTCAAGTAACCAATTTCCTAGGTAAAAAAAGTACTGGACTTATTTTACTAAGGTAGGACAATTCTACCTAGGAAAATAAGTCAGAGGGCCTATTTTACTAGGAAATTGAGTAACATGGACTTGCTAGTAACAAAAGTCTGGGGGACTTATTTTACTACCAGACTTTTTTCACTGTTACAAGAGCTCTCAGACAAAGGCAAGACACCTTCCAACAACAAAGACTGAGAAGCACCCATGTCCCATAAAATAATTTCTAAACTTAAAACGTTCAGAAATCATGTGTACAAAAAGCACATGTCACAGATTTTTTCTCAAAAGAGTCTGACTTTCATTTTGGCAGTACTGGATTACATGGTCTTGACTTGATCTTCTGTTTAGGTATCACATTTCCAAAAGGACTGACTGATTATGTTTCCCCTTCCCAGAATGGGGAGACATATTGTTTTTGTTTCTGTTCTTCTTATTCTTCTTCCTCTCATACAAAGATTGGCCGGCTCATAACTTTTTTATCCTTTGATATTCAGCTTTGATATTTGGCATGTAGATGTATCACCATGAGACGATGTGCTGCGTACCAGAATGACCTTCATATGACCTTGACCTTTGACCTCGAGGTCAAATTAATATTGGAGTTTTATGTGGGTCAAATATATAGGAAGGGATTAAATAATGGTTACCAATATACCTGACATGATCCTAGAATCAATAGTGGCCACCAAAAGCAATGCCGCACAGAGCTAACAAAAACACGGTCTGCTATAAATCAAAATGGTAACACCTTTCCCTTCATTCCTTGTAGTCCACTTCCCGTTCAGGCTGCTGTAAATTCCTCCCATTTCGGAGCACTCCAACACTCCTCCCGGTTCTATTGACAAAGAGTTCATCATGGGTTTGTTGCTGATTGGAGTTGGAAATTTATACAGTAATAATAGCCATCGGTTCATTGTTGTACTAGATTGAAGATATTTGTTCGTGGGTCAATGGAAACAAATCTGGTAATCAGATGGTATCTTAGTCTGGTAGTAAATTCACTCTGTAGAATGTGATTTTGGACTCACTCAACAAAACATATATACATTTTATACACCAATTCTATATTCTAAGACCCCACCGCTTCCTTGTAGAGGCCATAGACAATGTTGTAACTGTAGAAAACTAGGTTATATGAACTTCATTTTTCCTCCAATGAAGAATTACTAAAAAGTTCTATATAATATTATAAGCATAACAGGCAAATTAAAAACTTCACAGCAGAGATCACAACAAATGTTTTAATTAAACTTTATAAATTCTGTTGACGTTGGCTGAAGTCACCGCCGCCACTTCTCTGAAAGATACACTCAGGACCCTGGCTATTTCCTCCGCTACGAAATTCACTACAAAAGGGGATAACATAGTTGACCTGAATTTGATGCAGGGTGAATCCGATTCTAATACCAAGTTGTCCAATCCAGCCGCTCTAATGAATTAACATATGTCGGATGATTTGTTCTGGTTGAAGATAAATGGAGTGATGCCAAAGATGATGTTGGAAAATCTGTTGATGATGGTGTGGTAAAAAGTGGTATGGAGCCAAAAAACCAATGGATAGGATGATCTGTCGGAAGAATTTTGATGAGCGAATCCAAAAGGTGATGATGAATTTCTAGGTCCCCTCTGCAGTGAATTACAACTGGCAGTTGAGCGTCTTTAGCCAGACTCAACTGAGCCTCGAAGTAGTGGACCTGTCTCTGTATGTAGGATGGGAGTGAGCTGTCAGTGGTGTCCAGCCCACACTCACCCACAGCGACTACTCTACTTGTTTTTAACAACTATGCAACTCTCTTAATGGACTTATCCAAACGGACATAGTATGGACTGACCGGGGATGAATTCCATACAAAAAACTGGGTCTCTTCTTTCTGTCGAATCTTTAATACAGAGTTGATAAGCTGGTGTTAATTGGCTGAGAATTTTGATAAACACTTTCTAATGTAGAAGGGAGAGAATGCCAAAAGAAGTTGTAGAAACATAAGGTGAAAGCACCACTTGTTGTAGAAAGTTGTTGTAGGTGATGAAGTTTTGAGCTCTCTCCTTCTCTTCTGTATTAAACTCCAAGAACTGTGTGCACAGGGCTGGAGGTATAACAGTGTTGACAAGATCTACTATCTCCTCCAAGCTGTTGAATTCCAAACAATTTGTCATCAGATGTAGACAACCATTTATCAACTGCTCCCACTCGTTCTCCCTACGCTTCTGGTCGAATATGCACCCTGTACTATCCTGTTGATGTTCCTGGCTGATATGATCATTCAGGGACTTCTCATGGGCAAACTGAAGGCGGCACACCCAGCAAGCTGTCATAGGGTTCCAAAACCAAGGTAGATGGAACTGGGCATGCTGGCCCAGATGGTGCTGCATTTCCCCACAGATCAAGCATGGTGAACCCTTCTTCCTCTTCTTCTTCTGATACACCACTACCTGAACATCCTCACTCGTCCCAGTCTGGTCCTCCTGCATTGCCTCTTCCTCATCCTGCTCAACCACCACCTCCTCCTCATACCCCAACTCCTCCTCCAACGTTCCTTTACCTGTCAAAATAAATTACAGACCCCCATGAGTCATTCAATGACTATATACAGTGTGAGTTACAAACAACATAATGATTATTTTTATCAGTAACCATTTTTTATTTATTTTTATTTTATTCATTTTTTTTAAATATATATATATATATATATTATCATTAATAAAACAATAAAAACCGCATATTGTTTAGAATTAATCTGACAACATATAATCTTTCAGGTAGGCCAGGGGTCTCCTGGTCCTAGCTGAGGTTTCTTTATTCTCTGTGTCAGATTCACTGTCATCCACTTGGTAGCAGAAAGTTTCATCTAGATCGTCCCAATCTAATAGTTCATCTAGATGCTGCAATATGGGTGGTGAAAGTGGACCTATATTAACTCTGTTGTCATCTGTTTCAACATCATCATCACTCGATGACCCCTGTGGGTGCTGAGATGCTGTCGCCCATTTGACTTAAACTGGAATCCAGTATTGTGGTTTCAGGGGAACAGCCCATCTTATTTCTAATTACTTGCGTCCTTCTGGGTAGATTTCGATCCTCGCTCCATTTTAGTTGATCGTGATGGATGATGAATTCTCTTTTTCTGCCCTGAATTTGGTATAACACTGGTGATAACACTTTCACTATCATATAAGGGCCCTGCCAGATTGGTTTTAATTTTTTACATTGTCCAACCTTTGTTGCAGGATTAAGCCGGTACACAATGTCACCAACTTTATAAGTTCTCTGACACAAGGTTAGATCATAATTCCTCTTTTGTCGAATTTGGCAACTAGTAGATTTTCTCTGGCTATTTGATGGATTTCCTGCATGGTTTCTCTAAAGCTTCAGTCACACTACACCGTATAGCATTAACTGACGTAGAACGCATAACAAAATTTTCAATCCGACCATGTCCGTTCGCATGCGTTTCTTTTCTGTATATCATGCGGCGTTTGGGCTTCTTGTCCGACGATGTCAAGCGGTGTTCGTTCTGTTCGGTGGAAAGTTTTGAACATGTTCAACATTTGGAACGTACAGCACCGGATAAAGTTGTCCGTCAGATGTACGGTAACCATGCGCTGGTATGCGTTTGTTCGTTACTCATACGTTCCTTATTCTGTACTTGTCCGCTGTCATTCGAACACTGAAGGGTCCTTACTATCCTTTAACCACTGCATTAACCACTTAAGATCAGGGTCAGCTTCTTGTTTTGTCGCTAACTCTTCATGTGTTAACCCCTTCAACCAGTTAACTTGACTGGTATCCTGTACTCCCGTCTCTTCCCTCTGAAGGTCAGGGTAACCGACGCTATCAGAGAGTTGAGAGGGGAGTCCAGGCTATCATCATCTGTTGCCTGGCTTATGATTTAACTATTAATGGTCCGACATCATCTACTTCCTCCTCAAATTCTCTCCACTGTCGGTACACCCTAATGCAATAAGCACAACCTCTACAAGGTAAAGACTGGAGCTCAGCGCCTGCATAGTAGTTGTTACAGGGTTCTAAAGAGTCTGGAATTCAGGACAAACTATCTGCATTTGTATGCTTTTTACCCATCCTATGCTGTATTTTCATATCGTACTGGGACAATTCTTCCATCCATCTCGCAAGTTGGCCCTCTAGATTTTTGAACCTCATCAACCATATCAGGCTATGGTAGTCTGTCCTTACAATGAATTGTCGTCCCAGTAGATAGTTACGAAACTGTCTAGTGAATGTCACTAATGCTAGCAACTCCTTCCTCGTAGTGCAGTAGCGTTTCTGGGCTGGAGCTAGAACTTTGCTGGCGTAGCAAACAACATACTCCTTTACCGTAGTGAACCTGTAACAGCTCAGCAGCCACTGCAATATCGGAAGCATCAGTGTCCAAAATAAAGGTCTCATCTGGGGAAGGATATTGTAAAGTTGCAGAATTTATTATAGTATCTTTGATGTTATCAAAGGCTTCTGTATGTTGGTCTGTCCACTCAAATTTCACGTTTTTCTTTGTGGTCACGGTGATAGTTGGCAAAACCCAAAAAGGACTGCAACTGCTTTTTAGTATCTGGTATAGGCCATTTCTGGATCACTTCAACATTGTCAGGATTAATGGAGATTCCTTGTTCAGATATGAGTTTTCCTAAATATACTACTTCCTTCTGTAATAGTTTACCTTTCTTCGGCTTTAATTTAAGCTCATTTCCATGAAATCTGCTTAGGACAGCCTCTAGATTCTTCAGATGGTCCTCGAAGTCTTTACCGAGAACTATTATGTCGTCTAAGTTGGCAAAGCACTGTGACCAGGTTAGACCAGACAAAATTAACTGCATAACCCGTTGGAAAAACGCTGGACTGTTGCACAGGCCGAAATTGAGTCTGACATGTTCAAAAAGTCCATATTTAGTTATGAAGGCTGTTTTGTGTCTATCATCAGGATGAATCTCAAACTGGTAGTACCCAGCCGACATGTCTAGACAACTCATGAACATGGTCCCTCGAAGACCTTCCTTGGTAAGGACTGCGTCACCTGTCTCGATACGATGTTGGATTCGAGAAAACTGCCTAATACCCAATATCCAGGTCATCTTTAGAAAATGTGTCTTGGTATTTGATCAGCAATTCAGCCAACTGCTCAGCCTGTTGTTCATCTAAAAGTTTCTTTGATCTTTCGAATAAATCTGTTAAATGAGATGGCATCTGTCTACAATTTGTTGTTATCTGCCTTACATGCATCTGAGACTGCAAAATAGAATCTTCTTGTATGTACATGACAGTTTCAACTTCTAAGCCCGTTCCAACAATTTCATTTCTTTTAAGTGTCAATGATATATCCGATAAGTTCTTTAAAGTTATTGGTACTAAGTTATTTCCAGTGACTACCATGTGTGGCATAACTGCTCCCTTCAAATCAGTAACTGGCTGGATACATATGGTCTCCTTGCATGGTTTGTCTAACTTAGCTGGTAATTGGACTGTTGTCTTTGGTGGAATGACAAGCTTCTTGTTCAGCTTTATCCTCCTTATTAAACTGGTTCTACGGTCATTTTTGACCCCAATGGCATAAACCTTTTCTTTCCCAATGTTAAGAGAAAAATCTCCCAGATCTAATAGGGCATGAATTTGATGCATCAAGTCTAACCTTAGGATGACATCATCGTTTATATGTCCCACCAGGAGGCGCCATCTGGTCTCTGTAGGGACTGATTTTAAACAAAGCTTTGCTTCCAGCTTCAGTATCAGTATATACCTGTAGTCAATCTTCAAACTGTACTTTCCTCACCTCAGACTTCCTGCCTCCTAACAAAAGTCACTGGTTATACATGGCACTTTTCACATAACTTAGGGCTTGGTCCAGCTTTTGGGTTTTTTTTATCCATGGCGAATAAAGCTGCCTTCACATCCAAACAACCCTTTAAGAAGGCTTCCACAGCCATGCCTTCTATCATATCTTGAGTGCTTTTCCACGTAAACAAAAAATAAGGTTGTCTAATTTTTGGCAATCATTCCACTCGAACCGTCTTGCAGTGCGCTCGAACTGTAAATAATATGATTTCCAATCCATAGTACCATCGAAAGACGCTAGTCTTGGAACCTGTGGTTGTGGTATGGGGGCAGATCTTAACGCTGCTGTTGCATTTGTACTCCTGATTGGTCTATTTGTTTCATAGTCTCGGATCGATTACCTGCTTTCTTCTATGCCTGTGCTGTAACTACTTTCTGTTCTTCTAACATAACGACTATCCGATGCCACTTCATTGACCACCCTGATAGTTCTTGCAAGCTGAAGTTCTATTTCTAAGGTCATTACTTTTTCCTGTTGTTTCTCGATTATGGTTCTTTTCTCGTAATTCTATCTCCATGTCTTTTATTCTCCTCCTCTGTTGTTCAATACTTTCACCTTTATCAATATTTTCTTCTGTGCGAGGGTCAATGTTCTACTTAGGTCATCTAACTGATGTTTCAAACTAGTTATCTCTGTCAAGAATTCTTGCAGTCTTATTCTTGTCTGTTGCTGTTCTTTTTCAAGAATATGACATTTATTTTATTGACCTTGTAATCTATCTATCTCCGCCTCCAACTCTAGTAAACAAGATCTTTCTCTTTTATCTGTTCAGCATACTTATTCCTCATATCATATCGTTATTTTACTGAAGCTTTGACTCAAGTTCCTCCTTTTCCTTGATTAGAGAGTCAATTTATAGAGTCAACTGTTTATTAGTGTCTATTAACTGCTTTCTTTCCTTTTCTACGGTTACCGCATTCTGCTTTGCAATAGAGTTCAGTTTTGCAAGATTCAAATTGTTGTCTTATCTTGGCAATGTCTTCCAGCTTTTCTTCTGTTTTCTCTGGATTTTCTTCGGTCTTATCGTCAAAGATTACCCAACCTGCTAAGACTAGTGGGTCCCATATAGTTGATGGCACCCCATCTATCAGCTTAAGGTCCTCTAATGTGAGATGGCCCTTATTCTCTCTGGCTGTTATGATCTTTTGGCCCTTGCCTCACCAATATCTCTTATAGACATCAATTCATCCTTTGTTGCCTTATTTACGTTCACTTTTCTATCAGTCATTTTTACTTTTTTTTATAAATTTTTTTTTAATTATTTTTGTTTTAGTTAAAGCCAGGGTAACCGGCAAGTAACTGTCCTTTTTTATGTGGCATTTAAACTTTTATTTACTCTTTATTTTTTATTTTTTTATTTTTTATAAATTTAAATTCAATGTTTAAATTGGTCTACAGTAACGATTATTAAACTAACTAATCACTACTGCAATCTCCACGGTGTGTTCATCATGCCAATTACAACCAATATGTTCAGAATATTTTGGCTATTACTATTTAAGATTTAAGCAAATTTTATAATTCAGTTGATTTAATTGTTTATTAGCTTTATTGCAGACTACACAGTTTCTTTCAGTTTATTTTATTATGATGATTTAAGACTGAAATAGACAGGACAGGATAACCGTCACAAATCTATACCAGCCAGTGCCTATCAAAAACAAAACAAAAAAAATGTTTCCACTATTTTTAACTTTATGATAGGCCAAAGCAAGTAGATTTGATTTTCTGTGTTGTTATGTTTTTTTTTTTTTTTAATTTTTTTTTACAGACTAAGCCAGGGTAACCGGCAAAGACTGTTTAGGAACCTAACATTCCCTACCCTTAACTGCCAAGGATGAAAGTCAAAATTTGAACAGCCAAATATGCCACAATTATTTCTACAAAATGTAGAGTGTATATAAATTTCTATAAAATTTCAGTATATCAATAAACTGACTACAAAAGACTTTCAGTCAGGTTCACATGAAATAAACGCATAAAATAAGGGCTGGGCCTTTTTCACATAAACTGCATGTGCGAACTGTGCAGTCTATAAAAATAAGTTGTACCAATTTGCAAGTTGTATATTCTTTATTTATTAATAAATAATATAAAGCTTTCACTGACCAATATATTTCAGTGAAAAAGGATCACAAAAATACAACAGACAAAAACATTTCTGTGAAATAAGCAACTTGAAAATCACCTCACTGACAAAAAAACTCAGTGAAATGACAAAAAAATCTATGAAATCACGTCACTGTACATATGATAACAATGAAATGATAAATAAGTAAGGGTCATATCTGCGGAAATATTGATGAAATTATCTCGAACAAATTTGACAGAAGCCCGCGAAATATGAATCCCGTGAAATAAGTGACGAGGTGTCAAATATTAAAGAAAATGTTTAACACCTGACACCATTATTGGAGAGTTTTATGTGGGTCAAATATATAGCAAGGGATTAAATAATGGTTACCAATGTACCTGACATTATCCTAGAATCAATAGTGGCCACCAAAAGCAAAGCCGCACAGAGCTAACAAAAACATGTCCGGTCTGCTATAAATAAAAATGGTAACACCTTTCCCTTCATTCCTTGTAGTCTACTTCCGGTTCAGGCTGCTGTAAATTCCTCCCATTTCGGAGCACTCCAACATTAATACTAAGTTTACATGCAAAGTGTCTCCTGGCCACAACTTTTTCATCTTTTGATATTCAGCTTTGATATTTAGCATGTAGATGTATCACCATGAGATGTGTCCCATACCAGAATGACCTTGACCTTTGACCTCAAGGTCAAAATGATGCATATTTTACATGCAAATCGTGTCTTGGCCATACCTTTTTTATCCCTTAACATAGGGCTTTGATATTTGACATGAGAATGTATCATCATGAGACGATATGTAGTGTACCAGAATGTTCTTGACCTTTGACCTCAAGGTCAAATAAATGCTTATTTCATATGCAAAGTGTGTACTGGCCATAACTTTTTTATCCTTCCACCAGGGCTTTGATATTTGACATGTGAATGTATCATTATGAGACAATATGTGAAGTGCCACAGTTACCTTCATATGACCTTGTGACCCTGACCTTTGCCCCCAAGGAATATTAGTTTGATTCATGGACCTATGCCTTTAAACTATCTTATAAAACACTTTCGAGAACAATTTACAAATTTAAGAAGAACACGCTCACAAAATCAAAATGTAAACATTTTCATAGTGAACACTACCCTAGTAGGAAATGTAGTACAAAATCTTAAAGAAAGGACGGTATCTGGGGACCATTTGATTGTTTTAGCTGTTGGATTTTAGTGAATTGAAGGATCCTAAAAATTAGATGGCTATTGAACATATTTCAGATGAGTAACATACAACATTGCCATTTTGTTCATTATGATGGAACACATAACTCACCTTTTTCTTCAAAAAAATATATTGAAGCAAAATCTTGTAATTTATTGCAGCAACACCTGCTTTTAATCAAGATAAGGTTTTTTTTCGATTTTTAGTATAAATTAACCGGTCTGATGGTACATGAATCAATACACTACGCATTCATATATTGTTCAGCTGCAATGTGTATATTTATTTGCTCACATGTAGAAAGATATTCCTTGAACTTATATTTGCCCCCCACAGATTAAAACATCCATCTTGTTTTGATTATGTAAGGGGAGACATCCGTTTTAGCACGCTAAAACAGTTACAACTAGTTTGATTTCTATATCTTCCACTTTGACCATTCTATATTGGACTGTTTAAAGTTTTCTTGTGTGTAATACTATATTATCAGAAACAATAGTGGCATCTCTTAAATCTGCAATATTTCTGTCATCTAAATGGATTTTTAAATCCAAATTAACACACCATTTGAACTCTTCTAACAGGGACAGGACAAGTTCCCTTAAACTATTTAAATTTTTATCAACTTTTTTAGACCAGAGCTATTTGTTGAACAGGCCTTTTTCTGTAGTAGATCTGAATAGGTTTGTGACTCCTATTCCTTTTTAACAGTCATAATCAGAACTTTGTAGAGAAGATAAGGCTGAGAAAATATCAGCAGTCTTACCCACAAAAACATGTGGATTGGGGGGCTTGGCTTGTTCGGATATCTCCACCTACACTTTTAGGGTTACATCATTTATATTTTTTTGGATTATTGTACACATAATGGAGGCTTGGAGAGACAAAAAATTTTGATTTTTGTGAACTAGAGATAGCTGGACTTAGTTAGTTGATATAGCATCATTTGTGTCTTATAGACGCACTTTACTTTAAAAAAAACCTTTGCTAATCAATCTTTATTCTCAGCTGGATAGGCAGAGTTCTTGTCTAGTTTTGAACTGAAATGTAATTGACGATGCATTATGTTATGTGCACTATATCCTGCACACATAACATATATTGCTTGGTATGAAATGAAAACGGGTGCACTTGTAAGCTTCACTGTGCTGATACCCACAATACTACATTGTCTATCCATGACCCTATGTGGCTGATAAGATGACCTTAACAATATCTGGAGGGATTGTTCAGTTTTAATAGAGTATCGTAACAGCTATTCATAGCTTTATCCTGACATTGTAATCAAATGTTTGAAGATTGCCACTCTCCATGGAGAATAAAGAACCTTTGTGTTGCTCTAGTGTTATATAAAGTTAATTTTATTGATAGTGTGTGTTACTAATATCCATCAATCCCGTAGTAACTATAACAATAGTAGTGACATTGGTCAGAGTAAAAACTGTTTAATCTTATGTTGAAAATATGAAATAATGTATTGTGGGATATAAAAGCTACGGTATGTACAGTATATAATCATTAGATGATCACTTATCTAACTTAGTCTTTTGTGCTAAACTATCACATTAATTGACAGCTTTTTCTTTAATTAACTGTATGTTATAATAAATAAACAAAAACACAAATTTTATCTAACAACCTTAGATACCCAACTTTTCTAAAAATAGATGATTAACTATTTCAGCTTCTTATAGAGAAAAAACAGCTTCAGTTTTTGCTGTTTAGTCTCATTTGGAGAAGTTAAAGATATATTCTAATTCTGAATTTGTAGAATATCAAATAATGCTATTTTGATAATTAGTACTCACACAGGAAACCACAGGGTCCATTTAAATCTAAAATGTACCTAATAGCTCCGTTTCTATGAATAAAAACAATCAGTTAATTGGGAGATTCTGCTTCATTTTTTGCAAAACTAGCTTTAACTTCAGAATTGATGTCTCATGAACAGGGGTTTGTGTCACATGTTTGTGTGGGGTTTAAACACATTCTCATTTTTGCAAATATGCAAATAAGGTTTATTTGGACATTGAACAAAACTTGGTATTTATGATCCTTGAAACGTATCTGTACCAAAATTATTTCCAAAAGTACTGCTGTCAATTATAGGAAAATTCAACAATTTTATTTTCCATTTAAACTTTAGTCTTATATAACAGGAAGTTGTTTAATGTTCTGGGTATATTTACTAAAAAAAACACACAAACAAACAAAGAATAATGTATACTTTGCCTATTCTGAAGGTCAGATTTGGAGATTGTGGTATATTGATGTACTTTATTTTTAGATTTTAGATTCTGTTATTAGACTGGGCAAAATCTACATTAAGTTATTAGAAGATGGTTGTGTATTATTTGCCCAATGGCATGTAAAATTTGTTTGTGATAAAGAGAGGCCTGCTTGTGTTTCCATAAGTTTTGGACATGGAGAAGGCCGACATACTGTGAAGGGAAGAATTGATCAGGAACATAGAGATGTCAGTGCAATTATACCAAAGATTGCTAACTTCTTAGAAGATTGTCATAAAAGATGGCTGACCTATATTGATAAGAAAAGAGAACAATTTTTCTTACTGAATTTCTTCACTGTGGATCAGATGGTGATACTTCAACAGGAACTGATAAACCAAGGATCCAGTCAGGTTCCTTCAGTATTAATCTACCCGTTGTTGTCAGCTGTGAAGAAAGGATGCACGAAGGAAGATATTGAGCAAGCTATGCTTGCTGCTAAATCAGACGCAAGTGACTTGGAAAAACAAAGGGAAATGAAAGAAGATAGTGGCAAAGAAACTACTGAAATAAAAGAAGAGTCTGATGAAATGAAAACAGGCCAATTTTTAGAAGAGATGTCTAAAGCCGGGTTTCCTATAGATCTGGCAAAGAAAGCTTTGCAGCATGTTAACCCTGATGATATTGATGAAGGTATGATTTTAGCTAAAAATATTTTTTAATCATATACCACTGCATGGAACGTCATGATGGGTGCAATTTATTTTATCTAGATCACAGTACATGTAAATTCAAATGTTCTTTTCACAGTGCCAGTGGTTAAAAGCAAAGTATTCGGTGGCATTAGCCATAATAAACTTTCACATTTCAATCTTCTTCTACAAAACTACTTGGCCAATTGGAACCAAAGCTGGCAGGAATGTTCATTGGGTGGTTTTTAAGTTTGAGTTTTTGGTGCTGATCAGGTATTGGGCATGGCAGGGGTTTATGTAGGTATTTTGGGGAAAAGGACCCTGAGGTAATTTTGGGAAGATTTTATCGGTCCAACCTTCATTTTGGGAAAATGTAATGGGACATGCATCATGGATCTCTGATGAAATAAGTTCACAAAATGTGCATAATACAACATTTGTATGCAACTTCATATTTCCTTCTATCAAAAAGACACCTGTCAAAAGCATAAGTGCTTTTTCAGGAAGAAATTTCAAGTCAGGACTATAACCTCCCTTGCTATAGAAGTTTAGGAAAACAGGATCATCTGCAACAGTTGCATTGTGTTTTTTTCAGTTTGTACCCTAGTATTACAGTGCCAATATCGAGTCTGGCAGGACCGGATTTATTGACTCATCAGGAATTTTAATTTCAGTGGCAGATGGGTCAATATCTTTTGATACTAGTCTGATAGTACTACATCCTGTGACACAGTTTCACTCACTTGTGTCAGTTTGTAAATAATAATATACAGTCCGCCAAAAGTTAAGTATCACCTAAATATTTTCTTAAATAATTTTATTACAAAACGATTCATTCAGCATTTAATGCATTTATGCAATGCTTTCAAATAATACCTTTATATAACATACAGGTCAGATGTCAATAATTAGAGTTTTAAAGTGTAAAAACCGGTTTCAAAAACTTGTCCCGCTTCTAATTAACAGACTGACTTTGAATGAAATAGCCTTGTCCGATTGCACGTGGATATTGTGGTTAGTTATTATCTTTTAAAGACTTTTCAACATGGTAAGACGAAAATTAAGTATCGCCGAACGCTGGCAAGCAGTTTGAATGAAAAATGCTGGAATGAGTAACCGCCAAATAGCAGCCAATTTTGGGGTGAACAACTCTTATTAGCAGACTTGTTGCGAGGCATAGACAGACAGAGTCAAGCGAGGACCGCCCAAGATCTGGGAGACCCCGTAAAACAACCCCTAGAGAGGACCGCTTCCTTGCTCATCAAGCCAGATTGCACCCCTTTTCAACAGCAGGCCAGTTACGAGGAATGTGGCCTAATGGTGGTCAAATCAGTGACCGAACAGTTATTTGGAGGCTTCACAGATCTCGATTACGTGCCAGCAGTCCTTTGAAACGACCAGAACTGACATGAAGGCACCGCCAAGCACGAATCGAGTTGGCAAGACATCATCGTCACTGGAACATAAGAAGCTGGAGACTTATTCATTGGTCAGATGAAAGCCGCTTTCTGTTGAACCCTTTTGACGGTCTGATAGGTGATTTGGCGGCAAAGGAATACAGCTTTGGATAGAAACCATATTGTAGGAACAACTGCATTCGGTGGTTGCGGCGTTACCATATGGGGATGCTTTTCACATGACTGCAAGCTCCCTTTACAGATTCTCAACGGTACATTGAATGGTCTGAAATACCGCGATGACATCTTAGATGGTCACGTTAGGCCACATTTTGACAACCATGCTCTTGCAGACAGACCAGTGTTTCAAAACGACAACTCTCGACCCCATCGAGCCTGTGTTGTGAGGGACTTTATTGAAACAGAAGCCATTGACACACTTCCATGGGCAGCCATGTCACCGGACATGAATCCGATTGAGCATATGTGGGACTTTATCGGGCGAAAAGTCAATCAACGGAACCCAAGATGCCAAAATGTTCGAGAATTAGAAGTCGCACTTGTGGAAGAATGGCAGAGATTTCCACAGTACAGACTTAGGCGTTTGGTTGCTGGGATGAGGCGGCGTGTTGAACATTTACACCGGAAGCGTGAAGGTTATACCCGATATTGATGGAAAATACGCCAAACAACAGTCCATTTGTTACTCTTCCACCTCAGGACTTCTTGAATGACTGTAATTTTGTAAACAATGAAAATTTTTGTGTCAAACTAAAACTTAAAATCACCTATTGTTTTGTTGTTTTTGGCCTATTTTTTGTGATCATTATTAGACCACTTGAATTTAATTTTACAATTTGAGGATTTAAATAAAGAATTTTACAGGTTCAAATTTCCTAATGATATATACATTTTCATACAAATTAAACAGTTTATCATTTGTTTATGTTATTAAAAAACATTAGATCCGGAAAAGTAGGTGATGCTTAACTTATGGCAGACTGTATATTATCAGAGGACACAACAATTTAATTGTTGATTTTAAAGAAGCCCTTTATTTTTCAGCATTGTATTTTTTAAATTCATTTTACATAATACTTGTTGACACAATTTGTTTTCATTTCAAAGTTGTGATACTTTGGGATTTACTAAAACATGTTTCCATCAAGCATATAGAAGACATTGAAATATGCGAAGTATACCAACCGAAATGTGCAATCATGAACAATGCTGCAAATGAATTACTAATGGTTACAAAAAATGTAGGAAATAAAGATTTTCTTCAAAAACAGTTTTATTGGCAAAGTGTTGCTTCAATTGGGAGTTTTTTAAGAGGAAAAATGTAAAGTTTTTGCCATTGGGAATTAGTCCGAATACCATACCCTACTCAATCCTAGAAAAATCCATCATGGCAGCCAGGGCCATTAATGCATTCTGATTGGCTGAAATTCTGAAATCTTCTCTTTGTGCCAAACTGAAAACCAAGATGGCCACCAATGTGAAACAAAGCTGAACAAAGAAACCTATGGGAAAAACATATTGCAAACTTCGTCTCCGAAAATATTCCACACATTAAAGCAAATTATGCAGATATGAATGAAGCCATGATAGTTTATAAATAAAATGACTTCCTCAAATTAATTGGAAATTCAACATGGCTTCCAGGGCGGCTAATGTGTCCTGATTGTTTGAAATTACAAAATTTTGTTTTCTATCAAACTACTTGGCAGAAAGAAATGTAATATTGCAAAATTGTACCTCAGACCTTTACTGATACTGTTAGGTTTTTTTTGCTGATCCTTAATTCAAGAAACAGCTTCTTTTTATAAACTACACACATGCCACAAGTATTCTATCACAATGGCGGTGTTTCCTTTCCACTTAGATTACACTCACATTTTAAACATATGCAGAAACACAAACAAATAAAAAAAGAACATATGGAATCACATACGTTTAGTATTTAGTCAAGTGACCTTTAAGCCTAATAACATTCATAATCCGTTTAGGGATTGACTTATATAAGATCTAAAAGAAGAGAGAAGGAATGTTCATCCAGATATGCGCAATATCATTGTACAATTCATTGGTTGATTTTATTGTTGCAGCATGAGTTTGTAATTTCTTTTAATAAAAAGCCAAACGTTTTCTATAATATTAATGTCTGATGAATGTGTTGGCCAACTCATTCTGTTGTGTATATTGTTCTCAGTCAAGTAAATTTGAGTAGTCCTAGCCCTGTGCCCCGGGGCGTTGCCATCCTGAAAGAAGTATTCATTCACCGGAAAGTGACGAACAATAACTGGCCACAGATTATCCTCAAGAATGTTTTGACAATTTGTGCATTAATATTTCAACTTACTTTTGTTAATGTACCTACACTGTTTCAGCCAATACATCCCCATATCATAACCTTATATTTTGGCTGCGAACTTCCAAAGGGGACCAAGCCCGGACGCCAACCTTTTCCACGCTGACGCCAAATATGTACTCGTTGGTCGTGACCAATCATTATTTTACTGTGGTCCAAAAATATTACACGCTTCCAATCATTCACTGTCCATCTGCGCATTTCTCTGCACCAGGCAAGTCTTTTCTTATGGTTACCTTCCTTTACAAAAACTTTTTTCCCGCATTACATGTCTCTGTATCTTACTTAAGCAGTTGAAATAAAAATTTGCAAGGAATTTTATGTCTCCTAAAAGGCTCTTGAGAGACTCTAGTCTTTTAAGATGTTTTGCCTTGTGTATTTGTAGTTACTTATGCCTAATACACCACTAATCTTTGTTTTGTGTACAATATGTTAATGAGTGCCTCAGGGAAGATTTGTAGTAAGCTAATTTTATAACCCTTTATAGATGAAGAATTTATTACAGTATAAAGCTTAGATTCAATAATATATAATAAATTCTGCTTCACCACTCTGTTAATTTCATTATTTATTATTCCTCTTACATTTTCAAAGTTGAAAATGCATGGCTTGCTGACCATTTCAATATTGAAAATTGAACTCAAAAGTGGATGGATATTGAAATAAATGGGGTAGATTGGTTATTTCCTTTCTTCTATTTTTGACGAGTTTCCATACCGCCCAACCAAGTAGTTAAAAGTAATTTAATTACGTATAGGATTTTAAAGCATTGTGCAGTTGATTTATCACATTGGAAGTGTCATCACAATCATCACAATGTATGACCTTAAAGAGTTAAAAAGTTATGGTGGTTCCACAAAAAGTAACCAGTCTCTACCACATGCTGTGTAAGGTAGTCAGTTAAGGCAATGTGTCAATGTTGGTCTCAGTCAATGCATTAAACCAGACGTCTTCTACATGTAAATGGGTACCAGTGGAAGTACTGCTGCTCGTAGTACCAACATGTTGATGTAGTCATTTTCCTTGTAATTGACTTGAAGACCTGTCGCCTGTTCTTTTCTCCAGATACATTGCATGTAGTGAAAAAAAGCCCTTTATAATGATACATAGAATAAAATATTAAAATTTCTAGTGAAAAGTGTTCTCTTTGTGTAATTAAAATTTGATAATAATTGAGGATTCTCATTAACTCATACAATAATTCTGTCAGTAATATCTATAATTAATAGTTTAATTACTATCAAAACATCTATTGTATTCTGCATGTTGGCATTCCTTAAATAGAAATGTTGGCATAAGTTGAAGACACCAATAAAAACTAGAAAACATAGAATGTTTGAATCTGTTTGGTGTGTCTTCAACATAGCCGTCGCAGTTCTCAGCAATAATAGTTTGGGGGAGGGTCTGGGAGGGGCCTCTCCCAGATGTTAGAAAATTTTTGAAAAATGGAAAAATTTGGGTGCTTCTGGTGCTTTCTGAACTATGTTTTATGAGTTTAATATTTCATAAATGACAGGCTTTTGTCTGCATTCTTTGATATTGAATTTTAAAACATACATTTGGCTAAAAAACATTCAAATTTTCTGTTGCATAACACTACTTTTTTTTCTACAAGTGATATTTTTAATATGACAACATACATGTATCAACAATCTCCCATGTGTTTTTGAATAAAATAGTCACATGAGAACTTGATGCAAAAGCAAAAAAAAGCTGGGACAGTTAAAGCATGTAATGGATCTCGATTTATGCTCAAATAAGGAATGGAACCACCATGATGTTTTTGATAACGATCCAACTATAAAAACTATTTGAAATTATAAGCAATAAAATTTTGTCAGTCAGGTGGATTTTATGCCTGATATTTCTACACTCTCAATAATTCTCTTAAAAGAACATTTTAAAGTTTAAAATTATTTTGTTTGTTTGTTTGTTTGTTTGAATGAAGTTTAACGCCATTTTCAGCAATTATTGTAATCCACTAGAAACTGAAGTAAGAATCTATAAATCTCTTATGACTAATGCAAAACTTTAGACAAAAATTTGTGGTTGAATTTGGTGAACATTACACAAGACAATAATCTAGTGAACTCTACAAAGTGTATACTATAATTTCATGATATGAACATTTTAGGAATAGTATGGTGTATGAGTAATGAAGTTACCTTCAAATCCAAGGAAGAAGAACAGCCTGCCAAAGTCCCTGAGGTTATATTTACAGGTTGGACTCACAACCAGTCCCTGGAATCTAAGATAGGAAACCTTGTTGATCAGCTTGGCTGTGGAACAGGGTTGGTTTATGAATGTTACAAAATCATGATTCATTATTGGTCATTCATCCATACATTTATTTTTAAATATTTGAATAATTCAAAAATGAATGTAAATCAGTGTCTTCACATTGAAAAATTTTATGTGATCTATTGTTATAGTCTCAATACAATGACCTTTCAAGTATTTTTTACCTATTGGCCACTGCTGTTTAGAAAACAGCTATTGGCCACAGCTGTTAAGAAAACTGCTATAGGCCACAGCTGTTTAGAAAACTTCTTCAGACTGTTTTCTTTAAAGCTCTTCATCAGTAATAACCTGGACATTTAAATTGCAGCTACTCGTGCAAGACTGGTAAATGTATACTTCTTACTTGGTTCACCTGCAGTATACCCTATGATAATCTTCCAAATTAGGATTTTAAGTTACATGAGTGACATGAGTAGCTGCAATTTAAATTTATGTGAACCCAAGGTTTAGTATCTTTTCTGTCAGCAGTCACCCTCTATCAAGGATTTAGCAAAAAAGGCTTTGGAGTACCTGATTAATTAGGAGATGTATGCTCTATATGAAAGTGCTGCTGGAATTTTGCCAAACAAATATGGGAAAATTTATAGGAAAATGAAAATCGTCCTTTTCTTTTAAATTTATGTCATTAACTGACCTTGTCAATAATTAGATGTAGGGCAATTAGATGTAGGACAGACCCTGTCTGTCTGTCGATCTGTTCGTCTGTCCATATGTCTGTCTGTCTTTCCACATCCCTTGTAAGCAATTCTCCTCCTAAACCGCCTGACAGATTTTGATGAAACTTTACATTAAGGAAGTACATCATATGTAGATGTGCATGATGAATTTTCGTCGCTGTCAGATATTATTCAGGGGAGATAATTGGATTTAGACTTTTTAAATACAGTATTCAGTGTGAGACCTCGTAAGCGCAACTCCTCCTAAACCGTATGACAGATTTTTATGAAACTTTACACAAAGGAAGTACATCATATGTAGATGTGCATGAAGAATTTTCATTGCTGTCGGATATTATTCAAGGGAGATAATTGTACTTGAAGGGTGCTCACAGTCCACACTTGTTAATTTTAAAGTTCAATAGGGAAGATGCAATCAACATAGTAACCAAATTTCAGATTATTCAAAGAAAGCATGTCATCTATAGCAGAATATTAAATTGAAGAAGACAGGTAACCTTTTGACCTTGTTTTTAAGAAACCCTGGTATATAATCCTCTTTACTCATATGGAGGAACAATTTAGCATGATAGGAACACAGTTGATACACAGTTGATACACATTTACCAGTTTAATCATGCAAAATAATGTTTGAAATTAGTGTTTAGTTGAATTGTTAGGTTTGTGTGCTTTATTTCCTCTTTGTATATGAGTAAAACTAAACTTTTATTAAAACAAAATTATTTTTTCAAGTGTGAATGAGATAGAAAAACTGACAAAGTCATTGGAAGACCTTTGGGAATCATACTTTACCTCAGTTTCATCCAGTGTATCAGACTATCTCAGCGTAGAACATCTTGGCATGATATTGAACAGACTATCTGAACAAGGTAATTGTTAATATTGATTGAAAATAATATCTTCCACCATACTAGCTATGAAGTAGAGTCTGTATGATGCTGTGAATATACTTGATGAATTTCTTTACCAACAATGGAAATCACTTGAATGAAACATTTAAATTCTTGTTGCATGTGCATCTTATAGGAAGTTAAAACATGTACTGCTTTACTTAGGTTTTCATCAGTGACTTTGTTTAATTCCAATACATGTAATATCTCATGATGTGAGACAAAAACTGATGCAATTTTGAAGGTTTGTAGCATGAAAGATAAATCCAGAGATTATTGAAGTTACACTATTTACAATTTTACCGATGATCAAACGATGAAAGGTGTTGGAGAAGTTAATTAAGGAATATGGTCAAAATTAAACTTGAAGTGAAAGGACAATAAAAAGTAATAAATTTTGTTAGATTTGAACATGTTTACTTTAGCATTAAATACAAGTTAATAATTAATGAATTAAAAATTAGTTCAAAGACAAAAAAAATATTTCAGAATTTATTTTATATCACAATATCTAATAAATGAGGACAGATTTGTAAGGTCGGCTCATATGGAACATACATAATGCTTGCAATAATTTTTGTGGTAATAAATATTTCAAAATTCAAGTGTTCCAACTTTCAAAGAGCTAAAACCTGCAAAAAATACATCACAGATGATTTAAAATGGTAGAAACACATAAGTAACATTGTTGCAGGTGCCAATAGAGTACAGGGTATGCTTCACAGAAATATCAAAAGAGAGATAAAAAAGCAGACAAAAATCAATGCTGTAAATACCCTAGTTAGACTAAAGGTGAAATATACACTGGGAACAAAGTATTGCAATAACAAAAAGAAAAGGAAATAACAGATATAAATTTAGAATTTTTCATGCAATTCTCAATTTAAGAGCACTATTAATTATTTACCTTTGGAAAATATGATATATAGGATCTAACATTGGTGGTAGGGCAAGGCGAGAAAATCTCAGACACCCAAGTAAAAAGAAATCTTTCATGCAGGTGTCTGAGATTTCTCACTAATTCGTTAAAAAGAACCTGGTTCTGTTCTATTTAAACATGGCAACAAATAGAGTTATCTACCCTGAACATAACCTCCAGTGTACACATATAGTGTGACCGTGTTTGTTTTGATGTTTACTGCTATCATATTGTGGCATAAATTCGGTCATGGAAGCTCAGATATGTTCATGTTAATATTTAAAAAGGCACAGTAAACCAACACAACTAAAGCAAATATATTATAATTTTTATTGCGGAACCGACTGTTGATGTCACAATACATTTTTATGGGAAAAGGAGCTTGAAATTCTTATCTCACCCACGGGTTGAGATAATGATATCTCAACCGGCTAAAAATAGGTACTACGCTGTCTCATTAGTGAGAAATTGTCTTCTTTATAGTGTCATCACTTGCATTTGCATGATTTTTCCCATAAGTATTGAAATTAAGAAGGAAGTTGTCTGAATCCTGATCTTATATTGAAGAAATGAGTCCAGCTCATTCCAGCCGTTAAATAATGTTTGATGGCAAATTATTGGGATAAGAAATTCAGCAATGTCCCTTGGACTAATTGGTTGTTGTGTGGGCCACCACTGTTTAATGATCAGCAGAATCATTAGTAAACTTCTAGTGACAAATTCTGTTGACCTTCCAAGATCTTGAAGACCCTCAGTAACATCTGACCATGTAGATAGGCTTTTTGCCTGCTTAACAGCACTGTGAAAAGACTGAACCATAACGTCACATAAAGATTGCACACAAAAGAACAGTACACAAAAGAAAATGACATCCCTGTCATTACTTATTGATTTTGATAAGCATTTGATTCTATTTCTTGGGAGTTCCTTTGAAATGTTGTGAATTTTTTTTAAATTTTGGTGAGTCAATAATAAACTGGATAAAAGCTTTCTATCATAATATAAACTCTGCTGTTATTCAGGGTGGGAATCTGTCAGAATTTGTCAATATAAGATGTGTGTGTCTGCAAGAGGATCATTTATCTCCTTATCTCTTTATTATTTGTGCAGAAATTTTGTTGTCAAAATCAGGAACAATAACAAAAATTGCTGGGATATCAGTTACTCAAAAAGAACATAAGCTATCACAATTAAATGATGATACATCCATCATCTTAGATGGCACTGAAAATCATTAAACGAGGCATTAAAGAAGTGGATTGGTTTGTGGAAATATCAGGCAACCATTTTACTAAAGATTGTAAGTTGTAAACATAGGCGTAAGTGCACTCTTAAGAGTTACGACCGTTTCAATAATAAATAAAAGTTACGAGTTAAGATAAAAGTTTATCGTAAATCTATGAGTGGTTATAGGCACCCTTAACTCGTAAATCCTAGACAAACGCCGCTCACTTTACAAAAATGGCTGCTTTGTTTGCTGTGTCATTCAAAAGAAAAGACAAAGATTTTTTCACAACCATACAAACCCGCTAGACTTTCTTTGTAACATTGAAATCATAGCCAGCTACAGAATGCCAAGAGAATAAATATTTACCAGACTTTTGTAACTAATAAAATTTAGATACATTGGTGCACCATAAATAAATGTCTTTTGATATGATTAGAGTTTCCAATTTCTCTACTATAAAATATTCATTCCAAAAAAAGTCACAATGCACAGTAACACACAGTTGTTCCTTAGTTAATAATTTACTGCATGTTCACATCTGATCAATGTCTAACACATGCATTGCCACTCACCATAAACACAAATTTATACACCTGATACATGTACTTAATTAATTAATCCCGGCTTCCTCCCCCAATAAAAACTGGATGCCATAGCTGAAAAATTGCTGAAAGTGGCGTTAAAACACTATTCAAACAAACAAACAATAATTAATTATTCAACTTTTGTGTGATTCTATGGCTCTGTTTACATTAACTACCATGCTACCAGTAACTGTTCGCATTTTGTATTGATTAGTCACGATAAAATAGTGGTTGCAGATTATGGTTAGGTAAACTCAGTTTGTATCGACTGCTTGGCATATTATGCATATATTGCTATGACTTTAAAAATTGGGTTACAGGCAGTAGACAGAAAAATAATATTAATTATTGTTAATTTTACATCACATCTTTATGCTGCACCACAAACGAGTCTCGTTATATATATTGCTGCAATTGGTATATTTAAGATTTTGTTTGTTTCATACAATGATTCATGGATTAAACTTAAAAGCTTGATTTTTTATAAATCAAAAATCATGAGTTGTGAATTTTGTAATAAATGTTGGAAAATATATGAAACTTTAAATATTTATGATTTCAATGTAATAAGCATATGTATTTTTCCTGTTTTCTGATTTTTCTTTTTTAACAATTTAGCTACAGCCCCTTGCATTCCCCTTTTTACAAATGTGTAAAATTGAATCCAGAATTTATCGATGTGCGATATATATGAATTATTTCAATAAGTTAAATCATCGATCTGATTGTAACACTATTTTTCCAGAATTTATTGGACAATTCAGTTACAAACTTTATGTTTGGACTTTAGTTGCAATGGTGAAGATCAAATCCTTCCACATAAAACGGATGTTTGCCAACACCAAGTTCCATTAGACCAATGAATGCTTCCAACATTACAAAAGTTCGTCTAATAAAATGTAATATCATCCAAGCATCCATTGGATGTGATGGATGATAGGCATTCTCTGAGTAAGCCGTATTCTTGAGGGTTGAATCGGAATTTATCGACACTTGTCGGTCCAGAGTTCCTAATTTAAATAACAAAAGAAACGATCACCTGATACATATGTCCATATAAAAGGACTGCGCAACTAAAACCATTTGTCATTTTACAGCATCTAAATGATTGTTGTCAATATACAAACTAACTAGGGGGGGCCAAACTTTGGGCAGGGCGATTCAACCCTCAAGCCTACGGCTTACTCAGAGAATGCCTATCATCCATCACATCCAATGGATGCTTGGATGATATTACATTCTCTATCGTAAACCTTCGGCATTCTCGGGTTGAATCGGAATTGTTTAAAGTCTATATTGACAACAACTTCTAAAGAAATAGGAATAACAAGAAGACTCAGCAACACCCCATTACTGATCTGTCATGATCATGAATAATTACATATATTCCCTAATTCTGTAAATTGTTCTGTTTTTGATTACATAAAATAGCTGAGTAATTGCCCAAGAACTAGTATAACTCAATACTGTCTTGACATATCACTATAATGGTATTGTCAGAAATTTTTAATTTATCCTGACTATAACACTAATTATCAATAAATTAAAACACATAATATCATAATCTTTATTAATACAAAATAAATTTGCATATTAATGTCCATTATATTTTCTCACACTGTTATATGTCCACCATATCTCCTGTGTCCAATTCTCTTCTAATTATATGGATAACACTGCGGTAGAAAAACATTCTCTATTATTTAAACCCGTACAAGACTCAACACTAGCACTAGTTTTACGATAATAAAATTTATGAAACGTCTGGGCATTAGCCCAATTAGCTGTTTTTAATATTGTTTGCACAGAAACTCCCTCATCATATGCTTTTGAAGTTGCTGCGCCACGAAATGAATGTGATTGAAATTTAAGTGTGTCAATGTCAGCACTTTTTAATACAATCTTTAGCCATCTTGCTAAAGTACTAGATGAAATATTTTTAAAAGTTCTGAATGATATTAATAATTTATTACTCTTTCTACATTCAGCTGTTTGTTTTAAATAATGTCTAATGCAATAAACTACACACAATTTTTTGTTTTGAAAAGTTGGCAAAACAACAGTATGTGTTACTGAACCTGGCCGTGAAGTTTTAGTTAAATTCTGTATATTAAATGTAATCTTATTTTCTTCATCTTGCATGAGATTAATATCTAAGGATACTAAAGTTTGTGATCTCTGTGCTGAACAAAGTGCCAATAAAGCACTTAACTTAAGAGTTAATTGTTTCAGAGACAGACTTTCTAATGGAAACAACGATTCTAAATACTTTAAAACTTTACTTACATCCCAAGTACAAATGTATTTTGGTAATGGAGGGTGCAAATTAAAAATACCTTTCATAAATCTAACTATTAAAGGATGTTTTAGTAAAAATTTCTGGCCACATGTTACTAAAGTTTGAACTATTGCCGATTTGTGAGTGTTAATGACACTGTATGAATAACCGTTTTTATACAGATCTGATAAATATTCTAAGATCTGTATTTCAGATACGCCCATGGGATCAATCGTCCTTTTATCACACCAAATGAACCATTTACGCCAAGCCAAGTCATATTGCTTGGATGTACTTTTTCGCCACGACCTGAGCAAAATATTTGCAACTTTGCCTGAAATGCCTCTATTTTTGAAGGAATGCCCGAGACAGTACAGGCGACTAGAAATCTGTTTCTCAGATTCAATTTGTGAATCTCGTTGTTGTGAACGAGTCTTAACAGAAATTTTTGTTTTCGAATTAACATTGGTTTTTCGATAAGTATTTCCAACAGTTGTGGAAACCATATTTGTGTTGTCCAGTAGGGAACTATTAATATTGCTAACCTTACCATGTCCTCCTGTATTTTCTTTATAACTCTTGACAATAGACTGAAAGGAGGAAAAATATATGGTTTAAAATTAGACCATGATATCGTGAAAGCATCAACAGCAAAAGCTTCTGGATCTGGCAGCCAAGATACAAATTTTTTCATTTGTCTATTCAATCTGGAGGCAAATAAATCTATGTCTGGCTTAAAAGTTTGTGCACAAATCAAAGAAAATACATCTTCATTCAACTTCCATTCAGTAGAGTCACTGAATACTCGTGACAAATAGTCAGCTACTAAGTTTTCTTTACCTTTAACATGAACTGCCGAAATATGAATTTTCCTTGCACAACACCAAAGCCAGATTTCTTTGCATTCTATAAAAAGGGACATTACTGAACCCCCTTTTCTATTTATATACGAAACAGCAGTAGCACTATCAGATTTTACACATAGATGAAAATTTGAAACATTCTTACAAAGACTGACTAAAGTATATTTGATGGCCTTAATTTCTAATATATTTATATGTAAGGATGACTCAGACAATGACCATCTACCACTTGTTTTAAACTCTCCAAATCTTCCACCCCAACCTTCCATAGAAGCATCAGTCTCTAAATAAGCCCCAATTTTGTCTGGTCTAATATTTCTTCCATTTACTTTACATAAATTTTCTTGCCACCAAATAATTTCCTGTCGAGCCTCTCTTGAGATTCTTATAGTTTTGTCATAGTTTTGATGTGATTCTAGGGCTTTAACCTTATCCCTATTCAAAAATCTACTAAATAATGGAGCCAACTCTACTGCATGTGTTGAAGATGAAAATAGACCTAATAGCTGAGCTATTGCTCTTATTTTTACCCCTTGGTGTTTACTGATTATTTCTGAGCATGCCTCTAAAATTTTTTGAACTTTTTCTTCTGGTAAATACACCTTGAATTCTTGACTATCAATTATATATCCCAAAAAAGTTATTTTTTGTGATGGTATTGGACTCGACTTTTCTTCATTGATAAAAAATCCTAAAGATCTTAAAGTCTCAGTCATAAATTTGAACTGATTAGAACAGATTTCTCTATCTATGCTAGTGGCTAATGAATCATCAATATAAAAGAAAGAACTTATCCCCAATTTTCTAAAGTAAGAAAACACAGGTTTCATAATCTTAGTAAATATCCTTGGTGCAGATGAAACACCAAAACATAAACAATTAAACTCATACAAGGTGTCTTTCCAAAAGAATTTCAAGTATTTTCTATGTTCTTTATGTATCGAAATGGAAAAATACGCATCTGTTAGGTCGACAGAAACAAAATATGCATTTCTTTCTATTGCAGTTATTACTAACGAAAAATGTTCCTGTTTAAAATGGTGATATTGAATGAATTCATTCAATTTTGTTAAATTTAATACTGGTCTAAATTTACCATTTTTCTTTTTCACTAAAAAGATGTTCGAGATAAACTGATCATTTTCAGGAAAGGAACGTGAAATTGCTCCTTTCTTCAATAAAGTTTGAATCTCCTCCTCAACAATCAATGCTTTTTCTTGTGAAAATTCTATAGGTTTTGGCACAATTTTTTGTATAGGTTTTGATTGAAATTCAAATTTACAACCCATAATAGTTTCTATTACCCATGGATCAGATGTAATTATCTTCCATTTTGATACATGATTTTTTAAATTACCAGCCTGTACCGCATGATTACTCACCTTCAATATGTTGAGTAATGCTGGTACATCCCCCTGCCTCTTGCAGGGAATCTGCCTCTGCCTCTGCTCCTGCCCCGATTTCCTCTGCGATCTCCCGGCCTGAATCGGGAAAGGCCTCTGTTGGAGTTTTTTGGACCTCTGTAGAAAGAACCTTCTGGTATTGACCGGTTTTCCATCATTAGTTTACTACTTTCACCAATGTCCTTAAGTTTCTGAGAAAGTTCTGACCCAAATAAAGTTTCACCAACAGGGTTACTTGGAACACACAACTGTCTAAATCGCCTTTTAATAAATCTTTTTAACAAATATCTACGCCTAATGGAAAGTTCAAAATGAGCATTGCAAATAAGTGTTATACTTTTTAACAATTCGTCTTTTGCTTTCTCTCTATTAAGGTTCTTTTCTGAAAACATCTGAACTAGATTTAGTAATGGCACAATACCTAGATCCATTAACTTTTGAACATCTTGCACAGCAGCATCCCCTGCTTTAGTTTGAGGGGGTAAATCACTAAAAATTTCTGGAGACAGTCTACGTGGTAATAAAGATTTACAATTTCCAGGTATTTTAATATCATTCTTATTCAAATACTCTTTAATATCGGCCTGTTTTGTACAACACTTAGTAATATACTGAGCTAAATTCTCTTTTACATCTTCAGAAAATTGAATTTCATCCGTAAAAATCTGAGGAAAGTCATTGTCAGTAAAACCTACTACATCATCATTATCATCATTCACTATTTCTTCTATGTTATCAAAAATATTGAGACCATCATCAAAATTAACAAATTCAGACTCGGGTGTATCTGGAATATCAATATTACTATCACTCTGTTCTATGAGTGTATTACTTTTATTCACAGTCATTGACTTTGACACATTGGTAAATACTTCTAACAGCTCTTGTAAAAGCTCGGGGTCATATTGCGAATTCAAGTTTTGTTTTTTCGGACGAGTTATACCAGAACTTGTACTAGGTTCATTTATATCAATTACTTTTCTTTTACTAGTTGCTTTGGCTTTACCCTTTCTATTGCTACCAGGGCCTTTACCTACGACAGGTTGAGAATGCACCATGTGCTGAACGACCTTCGATTTTACTTTTTGTCTCGCCTGCGACGAAAGTCGCTGGAGGCGAGACATATGTATGGGAATCTGGCGGCGGCGGCGGCGTAAACACTTGACATCTTGCTTCATATCTTTGTAAGCCCAAGCCCTAGGCCCATCAAATTTGGTCCAGAGGTAGCTTATGATGAGTACTTGCCAGTCAGTCACCTGTCACCTGACCTTGACCTCAATTTCACGGTCCAGCGACTACGTTAAAGTTTTTGGGTTACGACAGTTCCTCTGTAACTAATCATGGTAGGATGACAATATTTGGTGTATAGGTTGCTGATGACTAGTACATGACTGTCTGGTAGGTGTCACCTGACCTTGACCTCAATTTCACGGTCCAGTGACTACGTTAAAGTTTTTGGGTTACGACAGTTCCTCTGTAACCACGCATGGTAGGATGACAATATTTGGTATATAGGTTGCTGATGACTAGTACATGACTGTCTGGTAGGTGTCACCTGACCTTGACCTCAATTTCACGGTCCAGCAACTACGTTAAAGTTTTTGGGTTACGACAGTTCCTCTGTAACTACGCATGATAGGATGACAATATTTGGTGTATAGGTTGCTGATGACTAGTACATGACTGTCTGGTAGGTGTCACCTGACCTTGACCTCAATTTCACGGTCCAGCGACTACGTTAAAGTTTTTGGGTTACTGCTGTTCCCTCTGTAACTAATCATGGTAGGATGACAATATTTGGTGTATAGGTTGCTGATGACTAGTACATGACTGTCTGGTAGGTGTCACCTGACCTTGACCTCAATTTCACGGTCCAGCGACTACGTTTAAGTTTTTGGGTTACGACAGTTCCTCTGTAACTACGCATGGTAGGATGACAATATTTGGTATATAGGTTGCTGATGAATAGTACATGACTGTCTGGTAGGTTCCACCTGACCTTGACCTCAAATTTACGGTCCAGCGACTACGTTAAAGTTTTTGGATTACGACAGTTCCTCTGTAACTACGCATGATAGGATGACAATATTTGGTATATAGGTTGCTGATGAATAGTACATGACCGTCTGGTAGGTTCCACCTGACCTTGACCTCAAATTTACGGTCCAGCGACTACGTTAAAGTTTTTGGGTTTTGTCTGTTCCCCTGTAACTATGCATGGTATGGTGACAATATTTCGTATACAGGCCGCTGCTGATATTTAATGCTATTTACGTAATGCTTATGACGAAATTTATTTTCGTTACTGATGCAGAATGCAGGCGAGACGTTTTTCTGTGTCCACACTTGTTTTAATTTCAATAAAAAAAAAAAAATTTTTTAAGCAAGAGATGCGTGAATTCTAATACAATACACTATAATGTTAGTTGCAAATACGAAAACATAATTCGAAAACATAATTTTATTGTAATGATTGTTACTATATATAAAATTTGTTCTTTATTTATGTATATGTTTCATTTAATACGTGTAGCTACCTGGGGTGCAAAGGTGCACTAGTAAAAGACGTTAATTGTTAATATGTTAATTGCAACCACCACAGGTAATAGAAGATAACCTGTCCCTTTGAAGTGAGTCTATTACAGTGTAATTTTTATAACAACTTGATTATCTTTTGATAATTAGTCTAATTTCGAAATAACGATGTCATACTACCAGCATCATATTTAGTTGATGAAAAGGTGAGATACATTGACATGTATTTTTTTAGATATATCATAAACTATCTGTTAGTGAAGACAAAGAAAAACATCTTTATTGCTGGTATTTATATTTCATCGTTTTATTAAAATGTTAGACATACAAGTTTAAAGTGTGGATAAATGTTAAAATTTTAAATCAATTCGGATGCAAACGGTCATATTTAAAGTTCGAATAAATACCTCAAGTTTACGTTTAATTACTTACTAACATAGGTACTTACATTAAATAAAAAAAAAAATCCTTATTTTTAAACAAACATAATATACTAGTCCCGCTTGTTTCATGCGTATGCAAAACCCGCGCTCTTATATATATGTATAAATACTCATACATTAGACCTGGGACTAGTATAGTTTATAGGTTCCTGATTAGACATCTCAAAATAAAATATATATATTACATTTAAAAAGGTATAAAATAAATTTGAAATAGGAATATCTCGTACATGCAATTACGCACAAAAGCTACATTAATGTAACTCATTTGAACATTGTTTTATCTCAGCGGATGCTTCATTACTTTAGCTATTGTACACAAGTGCAGCAGTTACTGATTTGTATCTAGCATTTGCTATTAATACTTTTTTCATAGTTTATCAATGCATTTTTTTAATTAAAAAAAAAGGTATAATTTCTCTTGTGCATATATAAACCAGACATAAATGGACATGTTCGCTTGGACAATGTGGGTTAAACAGCTCATGAGATAGCTGGTGTTCTTTTCTTATAAACCATATCGACTTTAAATAAACTTTTTAGCTCACCTGACCCGAAGGGTCATGTGAGCTATTGCCATCACTTGGCGTCCGTCGTCGTCGTTGTTAACTTTTCTTTAAAAATCTTCTCCTCCAAAACCACTGAAGGGATTGCTTTGAAACTTTGCACATATCATCAGTAAAATGTCCTCTGCCAAGTTTGCTCAAATCATGGCCTCAGACCAACCAACATGGCCGCCATAGCTAAAAATAGAACAGGGGGGTCAAAATACAGTTTTTGGCTTATAGTTCAAAAAGTATAACAGATACAGGAAAACCAAAGAGACCTTCCTTCTTCAGCATCGAAAGCTCTACAAAACACTCCATGTGTCAAAGTTGTATGATGACTCCTTGTAGGAGTTATTGCCCTTTAATTGTCAAAATTGATGATTTTTGCCATTTTTGCCTCAAAATCTTGAAAATATTAGAACTAGAGAAAAAGTAAGCATTGCTTAATTGTTCTGCTCTATGAGGGCTACAAAATTGGCTTAGAGTCAAGATTGTCTGATTAACGATTTAAGAGTTATTCCTCTTGAACTGTTTATTTTAAACAGTTTTAATTGATTTTAAAATCTCCTCTGAAACCACTGAAAGTACTGCTTTGAAACTTTGTATACATCATCTGTCAAATGTCCTCAACCAAGGTTGCACCAACCATGGCTGCAGATTAACCAACATGGCTGTCATGGCTAAAAAAAGAACGGGGGGAGGGGGGGGGAAGGTCAAAATACAATTTTTGGCTTATAGTTCAAAAAGTATAACAGATACAGGAAAACCGAAGAGACTTGCCTTCATCGGCATCAAAAGCTTTACGAAACACTCCATTGGGTCAAAGTTGTATGATGACCCCTTATAGGAGTTATTGCCCTTTAATTGTCGAAATTGATTTTTTAATTGGTTTTAATTGATTTTAAAAAAATCTTCTCCTCTGAAACCACTGAAAGTACTGCTTTGAAACTTTGTACACATCATCCGTCAAATGTCCTCAACCAAGTTTGCACCAACCATGTCTGCAGATTAACTAACATGGCCGCCATGGCTAAAAACAGAATGGAAGGTGGGGGGTAAAATACAGTTTTTGGCTTATATTTAAAAAAGTGTAACAGATACAGGAAAACCAAAGAGACATGCCTTCATCTGCATCAAAAGCTCTATGAGTTATTGCCCTTTAATTGTCAAAATTGATTATTTTTGACATTTTTGCCTCAAAATCTTCAAAATTATTAATTAGAACTAGAGAAAAAGTTAGCATTGCTTAATTGTTCTGCTCTATGAGGGCTACAAAAAAGACAGGGTCAAGATTGTCTGATGAACAGTTTAGGAATTATTCTCCTTGAACATTTTTTTAATCAATATTACTTGAAACATTGCACACATCATCTTTATGACATCCTCTACCAAAATTGTGCAAATCATGACACCTGACTACCTACATAGCTACGTTGGCTTAAAATAGAAAATGGGGGGGGGGGGGGGGTTTCAAGAGAGTGTTCGACTGATAGTTAAAAAAGTATGACAGGTACATCGAATTTAAAGTGAACCTCCCTTTTCCCTCTAAGCATTAAAAGCTCCTCCTTATAGGAGTTATTTCCCTTAAAAGGTCAAAATTAATGACTTTTGCAGAAGTGTTGGGCAATTCCTTATAGCAAAGAAAAGCTGGATAAAAAAGGGTTGTTTGGTTTCAGGTTCAGGTGAGGGATACAGGCTCCTGGGAGCGTCTAGTTTGTATGTTCCGATGTTTCTTATCGACTTAAAAGAAGATTTATTTATTTATTTATTTATTTATTTATTTATTTATTTATTTATTTTTAAAAAATTAAGATCCTGTTTAATGCAATATTGCATCAACGTATAGGTAGCACAGTAGTAAATGTTTTGGCTATAGTCGAAAACAGTAACATTTCTGTGATTTACATACCTTTCTAACACTGATCAGCATTTACCTGGACTAGGAAATTAATAAACTTTCATTTACCATTTAAAAAATATATGCCATATATATCCGTGACCAATTCCTTTTTTCGCTAGTTAGAACATTTTGAGACGCTCCCACTTTTACATGTAATTTCTAATGCAGTGAATGTAAAAATACTACATTGTTTAAAAAATTACCAAAATTTTATCTTGCAAGATCTGAGAAAAATTTTACCACTTTTTAAAACTTAATTGATGCAGGAGCTTACAGCTAAAAATTTGTACACATCTAACTACTATTTACCAAATCAGAACACAACGAAGTATTCAGTACTGTACTTAATGTAGGGTACACAATCTGGTAACTTGTTACTGGTACACATTTACTACTGTTATGCCTATAGGAACTTTTTATGTCAATGATTCATTAACTTATTTGAAAACTATAAATGAACAGTTATTAATCCTTAGAGCAGAAAGATGCAATTAATAAAATGTAAATAACGATTCACATGTAAAAATAAATTGTCTATGCACAACAGAAAAGCCATACGGCGAGAGATAACACAAACAATAAACCATACGATATACCCTAATATAAACAGAAAACCATACGATGAACGATAGAAAAAACGATCCACCATACGATGCATGCTGGAGAAAACGATGCACAATATACTCTACGTTATACGGTACCATATACGAACGATATACGCACCATGTACGAACGATGTACGGACGTTGTTCGAACGCTAAACGCACAATATACGAACGATAAAATCGTTAACTTATATCTTCCAGGAACTGTAGATATGGTTGTGATATCAATATGTGAATTCATGTATGTGTTGTTGGAAAGCAAAAAAATAATGTTAAAAAAAAATTGCACACAAAAGTTGTGCACCTGCTGTTAATGATTTGTTTGGTAAATTTTTATATGCCTGTCTTTAACAGTATTATGGTAAACAAATGTCCCCATGACCATATGGCTGTCTTATATATGTAGCACTGTATCTTGAGAATGCCTTCAATGATTTTTTTTTATGAAATTATGGCCCTTTGACTTATAAAATTTCTCAGAAAAATAAAAGTTTTCTTGACTTTTTTTCTAAAAGCCTGCAGATATTGAGCTGATATTTGGCATGTGAGTCAACCATGATCAGTTACAGATCAAGTTAGAATATTGTTCTAGTCCAATAATTTTTGACGAAATTATGACCTTTAGACTTAGAAAATTCTGCAAAATAATAGTTTTTGGACTTTTTTGTCTGAACACAGATATTGAGCTGCTATTTAGTATGTGAGTCAGCCATCACGAGTTACAAATCAAGTTTGAATGTTTGTTCTGGTCCAATGATTTTTGACAAAGTTATGGGCCCTGGACTTCAGATAATTTATAAACAATAACAATTTTATGGACTTTTTTCTAAATGTTGCAGATATTGACCTGATATTGGTTATGTGAGTCAACCATCACGTGTTATAATCAAGTTTAAATGTTGTTTCGGTCCTTTGATTTTTGACAAAATTATGGCCCTTGGACTTGGAAAATAAAAGTGAACTTAGTATTGCCTAAGCAATAATATCTACACTTTTTTATGCAGATGAAATCTACATTATTATGCACACAAGTTGATAAAATATTTTAAGGTGGAACCTTTAAATGTTGTGCCAAATTTTTTTGGATAGTTTTATACATTTCATGGATTTCAAAATGGACACTACATGCCTATTAGTTTTGCCCATTTTTCATCCAAAGCAGAATCAACTTAGCAGAAATTACTTATAAATTAATTTCTGGTGAACAGAAGAAGTAGTTGAAATAAAATAAAGTATTTTACATGTTAAAAATGACCTGTAATTTACCTGTATTAATCTTGGTAATCATATCATTCTTACATAAAGATTTTTTTCATGGTGATGTAATGCACTGGCCTAGATTTAGGAACTTTTTGTCATTTTTTTCAGCAAATTTTACAGAAGAAGACAGTACTTATTTTGTGTAATCATTTTGCCACAAATGTTACTAAATATGGTACACTTTAAGTAATGGTCTTCTCAAACCCGCTATAGACAATAGACAACATTTATTTGCATAAATACATTTAATGGTTATAGCACAAAGTCATGATATAAACAGAAGAAAGCATTAAAATTATAATTAAAAAAATATATTTATTTTGAGCTACATGTTTTTATTGTTATTCCCCCTTGTTAATGCACATGCTTAAATATACTACCTAGCCATTTAAGGTATCCGACCCATAATTGACCACATGATCATATTTGGTGTCCCGGATGTCTATTGTTTTTCAATGGAGCAGACCTCGGTAATGTTCGGCAAACATCGGAAATACTATTCGTGTAACTAACTTTTTTTGCTCAAAACTGTTAATATTGACGCAAAGTGAAACAATATTTTTTATTTCAATCATTAACTAGCATTACATTCATTTAATGAAGCTGTATTTTTTGGTCGAAAAATAAAATTAAACGGTGACTTCAATTATGGGTCGGATACCTTAAGTATTATATTATATTAAAGAACTATAATAGATAGAAGCTGTGATCAACCTTAATGATCAGCAAGTAATAATCTATAAATAAGTAGGAGCCTCTGTTGCCAAGTGGGTAGGTTGTTTGTGTACTATTGATCACATGGTTAGCCAACAGAGTTTGTGGGTTCGAATCTCGCTGTGCCCAGGGTGCGCTTGATTAAATTTTGGTTGACAAGGATTGCCAGTTTTTCTTTCGAAGGTCGGCGGTTTTCTCTGGGTACTCCTGAGCTTGCTCTCCCAATAATAGTTGGAACCCTTGATATATTTATAAAAGTGCTGAAGTGGCATTCAACAACATTAAAACAGTCTATGAATGGTTTAACAGACAGAAACTATAAATTGGCCTATCTCTTGTGATTAGGATCAGTGTTTATAGTTTTTGATGGGAGAGATTTCTGGAGCCTTTGGTTTTAACAACCATGTGAAATCTTTGAAAATCTTGAATGAAATATTTATTTTCATGGCAAAGTCAGTCTTATACATCTGTCATGAAATTGGCACTATTAGTATCTATGGATGTTTCTTAGTGAATTCATTCTATTTTGACAGTTCTTTTGGATTATAACTTATTGTTATACTAAATAAAGTCATGTATTAGGACTTATCAATTGCTGCACAGAGATGTCAAGATTTGCCTGGTCACCTTTTTGTTCTCTTGTACTCTTTCAGTATGTCTATATTTGCAATTTTTATGTATGGTACTTCATAAGATGGAAATCACTTTTTTTGTTTTCCCTCTATATATTTTTTCTTTTAATTATTTCATACACAATGTCATGATTTGTCTGGTCTCATGTTGCTATGCATGGTTGTTGTAGTTTACAACTGCTACCCTGTAAGGTATGTCAGGTTTTGCCTGCCCCATTTTTATTTTGATGTAACTTATAGTAATGATGCATATTTGTGCATTGATTTTTTATAATATAGTTGAAACACTTGACATTTTGTTTTATATCTGTAAGCTTAAGCCCTAGTAGTAGGTCCGTCAAAATTGATCCAGTGGTAGCTTCTGATGAGTACTTGACAGTCATTCACCTGTCACCTGACCTTGACCTCAATTTCACAGTCCAGTGACTACTTTTAAGTTTTTTATACCCCAGCTCCACAGAGTCAGGGTATATAGTGGTCCTCAATTTTGTCTGTCCATCCGTCCTTTCACATTTGGTTTCTGGATGATAATTTAAAAAGTTTACATCCGCATCGAATGATACTTTGGGATATTGTTATATATCAGGTTAGTAAGTAGGCTATCAATTTTGGGGGAAATCGGTCAAATTTCAAGGTCACAGTCCATGCAAAACTTTAGAAATTTTAACAAAAAAGTTGTTTCCGGGCAATAACTAAAAAAGTTTGCATCCGATTTGAATGAAACTTTGGGATATATCAGGTTGGTAAAAAGCCTATTGGTTTTGGGGGAAATCCGTCAAATTTCACGGTCGCAGTCCACAAAAAACAAGACATTTTTACAAAAAAGTTGTTTCCGGACAACAACTCAAAAAGTTTGCATCCTATTTGAATGAAACTTTGGGATATTGTTATAAATCAGGTTGGTAAGAAGCCTATCCCTTTTGGGGGGACATCTGTCAAATTTCAAGGTCACAGTCCGCAAAAACTTTTAACAAATTTTGAAAAAAAGTTGTTTCTGAACAATAACTCAAAAGGTTTGCATCCGATTTGAATGAAACTGTGGGATATTGTTATATATTATGTTGGTAAGAAGCCTATCGATTTTGGGGGAAATTCGTCCAATTTCAAGATCACAGTCCACGAAAAACGTTAGGAATTTTTACAAAAGAGGGTATCGAGATCACCAGATCAACTTTGTCTAGTTGGATTTGGGGTTCCTGGAGATCTGTAACCATGCATGGTAGGATGACAATATTTGGTAGTACAATGACTGTGTGGAAGGACCTTGACCTCAATGTCACAGTCCAGTGACTATGTTTAAGTTTTTGGGGCAGTTCCTTTGTAACCATGCATGGTAGAATGACAATATTTGGTATATAGGTTACTGATGAATAGTACATGACTGTCTGGTATGTTTCACCTGAACCTGACCTCAATTACACTGTCCAGAGACTACAAGTTTTTGGATTAGGGCAGTTTCTCTGTAACCATGCACGAAGGATGACAATATTTGGTAAATAGGTTGCTTGAAATTAATTTCATGGTCTATTGGCTACATTGAAGTTTTTGGATTTGGTTTTTGCATTGTACATGTATAATTAAAATGATAACAATTTAATCCTATTTACATGATGCTCAGGATGTAATAATACCCCAGCTTCAAAGAAGAAGGGGGTATACTGTTTAACCCTTGTCTGTCTGTCTCTCCATCCATCTGCCATAACAAACATTTCTGTTGCAGTTTTCTAAGAAACTATGGCATGCAGAAGCCTGATATTTTGCATATTGCTCTATCCTATAGCCATCTGGTGTATAGCGATTTCATGCTCCTTGGTCATCCCCTTCCTGTTTACCAAATAATTATTGGTAGCGCTATCACTAGTAAGCATTAGCTCACAGATATATTTCCTTTTTGATGCCGAATGCAGGCGAGACATTTTTCTGTGTTGCACTTGCTAATAAAGGACATTTTGATCTAATATTGGCTTTTTCTTAGCAGCCTTTACAAAAACGGAGCGCAGATTTATTTTAGGTTGTCTGCCTCTTGGCGTTAATCAATGCATGGTGCATATATATATTATATTATAGTTTGATTAGTCACTCTACATTCTACTTTTTATCATTGGTTATACAATGTGCAAACATAAATTAAATTTTATTAACTTTGAGTTTAAAATTGTGGATTGGCAACTCTGTTTTTATGATATAATTCAAAGGTAAAACCAAAATTTTAACTGTATAAAAATAATACAACATCACAAGCTGGAATTATATACTTATATATATATATACTTATATGTACTTAATTATATAAGAAATTTTGCTTCTAACTATTATTGTATTGTTTACAGAAACATTTACAGTGAACAGAACATTTTTAACCTGCTTTAATGATGGTGAACCAAATTTGATCATCTGTCACCAGAGTAAGAAAGTGTATTTAAGAAATGTTTTCCATATTGGACAGGTCATTTAGTATTAAATGTTTTAAATGTTGAAACAATTTAAAATTCAATAAATTTAATTTTCAATTATTGAATTAATAATAAGAAGTCTTTGAATTTAATGTTATGCATAGACATCTTGTTAGCAATGCATTTTATAAAACAATGCATGCACTAGTATAGAGGGCATTGTTTATTACAAACCAGGTTTTACAGTATAAACCATTTTCCTTAAAGTTCAATAACTTAAAGTCTTTAAATTAAAATTTCATTTCACAAATCAATTATATTTTAATGCATATCTTGCAGTTGCAAGTATTTTGACCATAACTATACAGTGAGCCCTCCTTACAATGACATTTCATTAAAAAAAAACCAAAACGGTTTTTAATAAAATATTGGCAAGAAAACAAGCATTTTATTATTTTTTGTTAATAATATAAGCTTTGGTATTGAGCAGACTTTTCAATAGACGCAAATAAAAAAGGGAGATAATCAAATTACAAAAATACAAATTCATTATAACAGCAAATTCAGTTTAACTTCAAGGTGTTGGGAAACTAACATGATCATTGTAGAGGGCTGACTGAACTTGCAGTGTGACTACTTTTAAATACACATTCAAAATTTATATAAAAAGTATTTTGAATAAACTAGTTATTGATAGAAAGGATGTTTAGCCATCATGGAATTAATGGTTAATAAAAATCAAAAATGCTTTACATCCTTGTGGATGATGTTTTGTGACTTAACACCATCTGTGATGTAAATATATATTTTTGAATGTCAAATATTATTTGCTCACCTAGTATAAATATATGAAATCTAACAGTATTACAACAAAAGATAAATGAATTATGTGCATACAAATATGGAGACAACTGAATTTATGTGATACACTTATACCAACACAGTTTCAACTGACATATATGTATACATTGTTTGTATAACAGGTGAGATCTATAACACTGTATTGTCAGTATACAGCCATGAGGGTGATAAACCACTACCACAGTCAGATGAAGTTCTTTTGTGTACACCACAGACTACACTTGAGATGGTAAATAAACAATTCATCTGTAACAATAGAGCATAAAATGACATACACTCATCATGCATGTGGTTAATTAATTTTATACAATTTCTAATAACTGATGAGAATTTTGGCTTTGATAACCTCAGTAAAAACATATATAATGCTTATTATATTTTTTATGCACAATTATATTCCAAATAGCCATAAAGAAGTCAAGTTCAAATGAGGTAAAAGCTTTAAAATGCTTATCAATTTAAATATAATCATTTATTGGTGTAAGAAGTGCCTTGACTGAAAAGAGGAAGTAATATTGTCTACCATGCATTTAATGCTGCATGTAATATTGACTTTAGTATTGCACATGTTGGTACAATACAGTTTAGTACTCAAGTAGGTAAGGGGATGGGTAGACATGTATATATCCAAGACAGGGTCCACCCACATCTAACAAAAATTTATGAACATTGCTAAAATATAAGTTAAAAGAGCAAGAACAAACAAAGTTTTTTTTTGTTTGAAAAGAGTTTGATATATGTGTTTCAACAATTTTTCAGCTACATCCTGGTGTTTAGTTTTATTGGGGAGGAAGCTAGAGTACCCAGAGAAAACCCTTGACCTTCAGCAGAAAAATTGGCAATCCTTGTCAATTAAGGTTAAAAGTCAAGGCTCAAGCACACCCTGCCTGTAGCACAACTCGAACCCACAACCTCAGTGTTGACAGGCATCTTGATGATTAGTAGATGACTAACTACCAGAACTACTCAGCCACTAAGGCCCCACAAAAAAAAGAATGAAAACACTAATAATAATGCAAAAAACAGGATCAATTTAAAATCTCAAAATCATCAAAACTGGCCTAGCATTTGGTCCAGTCTCACACTTAAGTCCAGAGAAATATCGCATGTATGCTGAATGTTTTTTGCTCATGGTAGGTGTGAACTTATTCATTTTTATACATGTGAAATATATGATATATGGTTTTTTAGCTTTCAATTATATTTTTTTTAGCTTGAGATTTTCTGTAGGAGAGCCCTGTATGCAGACAATAACAAAATCCATTGTTTGGTCAATGCAGATCTCCTGGGCTATGATGTCAGTGACAAGGGAGAGAAATTGTTAGCAAGGCACATGAAATATGCTAACAGTAAAGGTACAAGTAATAAAGAATTAAATGAAATATTTGAATATTTTTTCCAAAACAGAAAAGAAAGAAATTTAATAAAACAAACAAATATACATCCTTCTAATATTTGGTTATGTCTAAAAAAAATTATTGTTTTTTACTTTATTAATTAATTTTAATTCTTCAAAATTAATATTATTGACATTGATAATAAATATTTCCTTGTTCAAAATGACTATAAGGACATCCATAACCTTACTTGTTAATGATATTTCAGAATAGATGTCAGGTCAGTGCAGCATCAGAAATGCAACATATCTTTTGTGCCAAAGGATGTCAAAATTACACATTTTAGATATATTATCCAGATAAACAATAAAATAACTAGTTCGTCCTCTGAATTTCTTATTTGAAAAAAAATGTAACTTCTTGCCTACTTTTATGAAGTGCAAACCTGGGTTATAGTATGGTGAAGTCTAGTTGGCGGGTGGGATGGTCGGCGGACAAGGAAAATAAGGTATCTATTTTGTGTAACCAACTCCTCCTACAGTTTTCAACCCAGATCTCTGAAACTTCACAGAAAGATAGCACATGTATTGAAGTTGTGCACCTGCTATTATGGAATCGTTCCAGGATTTTTATACCCCCGCAAACTTGTTGGGGGGGGGGGGGGGTGGGTTTATAGAATCACCCTGTCTGTCCACAACCCTTGTAACTGCAACTCCTCCTAAAGCGCTTAATGAAATTTAATGAAACAGCATAGAGGAAGTACATTATGTGTAGATGAAGGATTTTTATTGACCTCGGTTATCATCAAGGGGAGATAATTAGACTTGAAAGGGAAGCGGGGGAGTATCCCTTTGTGAGTGTGCTCAGAACACTTCAGAATTTGTACCTATTTTGTGTAATCAACTCATCCTACAGTTTCAACCCAGATGTCTGAAACTTTACATAAAGATTGCACATGTATTGAAGTTGTGCACCTGCTATTATGGAATTGTTCCAGGATTTTTTTCTAATTTTCCAAACATGGGAACTTAGTTATGTTTCAGAACATTTGCAGAAGACGATACCTATTTTGTGTAATCAACTCTTCATACAGTTTTTGATCCCTGAAACTTCACAGAACGATTGCACATGTATTGAAGTTGTGGACCTGCTATTGTCAAATTGTTCTAAGATTTTTTCCCTTATTTCTCAGACTTGGGAACTTAGTCATTTTTCGCAACATTTGCAGAAGACGGTACCTATTTTGTGTAATCAACTTGTCCTTCATTTTTTTACACTTACCTAAAACCTTCTTCCAATTGTAAATCATTCCCTATTTATTAATGCAATTGGATTTGCAACTCGGCCATTTCAGACTTTTGCTATTTTAGGTATTATGTTATACCCTCAGTTTCGTTTGGTGTCTGTCTGTCCGCCATTCAGTCCGTCTGTCTGTCCGTCTGTCCCCCAAATGATTCCAGATGATAACTTGAAAACGCCTCAAGGGATTTGAATGATATTTTGCACAGCTGTTCAGTACAATAAAATACAGGTCAAGTTCAATTTTCAGGATGATCCGTATAATATTATTGAAGTTTTGTCACTTTATAAATTTTTAAATTTGACAATAATGAAATTTTCTGGTCTAAGAAAGATAACTCATTTCTTTCTGTCTCTATATACTAGTATATAGTGGATGTATAGTATATTTAATATAGTATACTAGTATATACAAATATTTTAAACTATTGTTGAATATGGTAGAGAGGTATCATTTAATGTCCCATTAGATGCCCTATTTTTTGTTTGTTATATCATAAATCATATGGTTTATCCTTCATGCTATAGTTCGTCGCACGGTTTCCTGTTAACGTACATTGTATAGTGCATGGGTTATTTGATTGTACATGCACATCATTTTGTACAGCATTTAATAAACTTCAAAATTAAATGACAACTTTTGGCTCTACGGATAATAACTCCACATTAATAGTTCAATTATAAGTTTAACTTAGGGGTCATCCATAATTGTCAACATTTTTCACAAGTTTGCAAAGCGCACTACAGGGGGGTGGGGTTTCATTTTCAACATTTTTTCCGTACGTTTTTTTAAACTTCCAGTAATACTGGAAAAGCTTTCAGAACTGTTTCCCCTTCTGATACATTTTCAAAGTCGTCCAAATGTTTGGAAAGACAAATCGCAGTCTGCATTAGGCCAAAGTTTACTGCCGTTATAATCCGAAGTTAGTTTTGTAATTTGTCGGATTAACGGCAGAATTCAGTTCTATTGCTCGTAATGTAGCAAATAAAAAATTCTAATTTCAGTTTATTTATACAAAATTCAAACATAAAACAATGTATAGTATTCATCTTCTTTACATCATTAAAGCTTTAGACATTTTGAAATTAACGGCAAACGATCTTTATTGAAGACATTTCTTTTTTTCGTCTTTGAAAGATGCATGTGGAAAATGCTATGTTGATCATTTTTCCGTATATGGATAATGTGACCTTATTTTATTATAAACGTTAATTTGCATACTTTAACAGCCGTAGTAAGAATCCAGTAATTTTCATATGTATAACCCAAAATGTAGTAAACATAATTAAAAAGTGATACAAATGTCAATTAATACACAACGCACAGTGGGTTATTAAAAACTTCAATAACTATCATCATGTATCAATAATGATCGATTATAAACACTTAAAACCAATACAAAAAATCGTGACACTGTCAAAAGATATCAAGATCGACCACATCTGATTGTATATGCAACTTCTTTTGGACATCAAAGTGCAGTGTGTGATTCACTAATGCTCTGCTTCATTACGAGTGATGGGACAAAATTCGTACCGTCGTCAAAAAAAAGCAACGTGGCAGGGTATCATTTAATGGCCCATTTATATATATTTTTTTGTATTTCTTTCTGGTTGTGTTGTTTATACTTTCCCACCTTGGTTGCTGCTTTCAATACAATATATTTGTTATATGATAAAATTAAGTAGAATAAAAGAATTATAAAAGTGGTATATGTGACAATGAGACAACAAACTGAAGAAAAGAGCAAACAAGTTTTCAATTAATGACAAATTTTTCAATTAATGACAAAAATCATGCACTCAGCAACATTTGAATTAAAATGACTAGTTTCCAGGACCGATAAGGTGATCACAGAACAAAATCAATTCAAATCGCAGAGAGACAGTTTGGCTACATACAAGTGACAACGGTAATTGGTAAATAAAAATCTCAATTATACTGCTGTATTGTAAAGGGCTGAAAAATGTGGAAAATTTCTTATAATATGATTTGCAAGAGACATTTGAAGCAATCGCAAGAACATTAAATTGGAATGGCTATGAAGTATATCAATTATTAACCCTGCATGTGGATGTGCAGACATACACAAAATGTTGATGTACTCTTTGGGGGGAGGGAGGGGGTTTTCAAAAAGAGTGCTCTTTGCAAACTTGTGAAAAATGTTGACAATTATGGATGACCCGTTAATGAAGCAGTGAAGTTATATAAAAGTTCCTAACGTTGATAGAAAATTACATTAACAGGGATCCTGCATTTTTTTTCATAATATATAACCTGTAGCTGTAATGTAGCGTTCAGTCAACAAGTAACAAAATATATATATAAATTAATAAATTATTTTATTTATTTAACCAATTAAAATAAATGAATAAATAAATAAATGTTTTACGTCGATACAATACAACAGGAACATACACAAGTTTATTCAATGTCAGTGTGTACATAAAATCTCTCTTGAGCTTTTTAACTGAACTTGTCCATTTACATGTATGTGTTATTTATATATGCGGGATCGCTCGGTTTAAAATATTGACAAATATAAGGTCTGACCATGTTCTAATTTGCATAGAGCCCGATCGCAATAATCTATTTCTTAATTTTAAAACACCTGATTGAACAACCAATTTTATATGTAATAACAATCACTACAATAAATTATTTCTCCATATTGTAAACCAACTTCCAATAAGTTTAGTTCGCACATGCGTAAGCTTTGTTTTTAAGTAAAAACTGACTTAAAAATGCAGTTTGTTATGTGTTATCCGTAATTATCATTATTGTTAATAATGCAGTTATTTTAAGTCTGAATTCTGAGATTTATATGATTTTAACTACTCCAGATACATTATTTTTTTTAAACAATTCTGCATTCGAATTAATATGACGTCACAATTAGAATTCCGACATCATATTACCCTCAACTGAAAATTCTAAATTGGAACAATGCCATTTCGTTAAGATTTCTCAATATTTTTGTTTAAAAGGTTCATATATTCAATAAAATGACGAGAATATATGTTTATGTCAATTTTATGTGCTTTAAGATACTGTCTTGGGATATATCTTATTAGTTTCAAAAAACATTATTACCATTGAAAGCGTCTTCTTAGAGCTGCTTCAAAATTTTAAAACAATTGTTAGACATATTAGAATCGAAATAGATCATTGCAATTGGGCTCTATCCGAATAAGAACATGGTCAGACCTTATATTTGTCCTCATTTTTAACCCCGCTATCGCTTGGTATAAAATATTGACAAATAGGTCTGGCCATGTTCTAATTCGCATAGAGCCTGCTCACAATAAGCTATTTCTTAATTACGATGGGATGCACAGTCATCTTGCTTTTTAAATTTTTAGTTATTATAAAATTTATAAAAACATATGATTGGAGTTCAAAATGTATTGTTCTTATTTCATCAAAGAGCTGTAGTGCAGTAAAGAAATACACAAATACTGTGCAAAAACTAATTATAATAAACTATTTTTTTATAGTTACCTGCGACCATACTGGGAGGGTTCCCGTTGCTCTATCAACAGAGCACCCCAGCAAGTCCCTGGGTGGCATATGAGGGACACCCTCTTGTTGGGGTTTGTCAGGTTCTAATACGAAAAACCTGTCCGAGGACCGTAGTGGTTGACATGTTTGGAGAGTGCCACGCTCCTTGCATGATAGACCACTTTTGTAGATTTTGTAGAAGAGTAGGCTCATTGTATCAGCTACAACGAGCTAAAAGTCAAGAGAGTTATTGGACCTAATAATTATGACTGAATTTGCTAAAAGGTTGTGCTAATCTACATCCCCTCTTTTCTTGCAAAAAAGTTGTGTGTGTGAGGTGGGGGGGGGGGGGGGGTCCCACCAGATCCTAGTGCTATATACTCAATTAAAAAATGGACATTTTGCATAAATATTGCTGCCATTGCAGTTTAACTTCAAAAAGAAACTAAATTTAATTTTTTTCAAATTATCAAAAATCTTTGAGTTCACCATTTGTTTTCACTGTACAAAGTCAGGCACGAAACAATCTTCTCATCATTTATAGCATAGAGAATTAAGTTTGATAATCATCTCAGCTATTCAACCGAATTAAGTTTAATAATCATCTCAGCTATTCAACCACCCATTAAAAAAAGGGCAATAATGTACTATATACCAGTAATTCAAATGAGACGAAAATTGAAACATTTAAAGATTGTAATTACCTCCAAATCAACAAAACCCAATCACATTTTCAAAAAAATACAACCGTCACAATGTCTTATAAAATCTTATAACAGTTAAATGCATTGTTGATTGATTGGATGTTTGCTTTATGTCATATACATATATATTTATTTTAAAGACACTAGTCCATTGGGGTTGGCATCTATGTTTCTTTAACATTTCTGTTGTTGCAGGTCAAAAATATAAACTGGTTGTAGTCTGCAGCAGTGGAAATGAGCACAAGTCAACGATTGTATCTGCCCTAGATAAGTACCAAAGAGCACAGCTACCACTATCCATTCCAAACATGAGAAAATACCTGTTAACAAAACTAATGGTTGATAAATCAACTACAGATATTAAACCTGCATCTGCTGTTGACTTTAATAGGTAGTAACTTTATTTGGTAAAACTATTTTTATTGATTAGTACATGCTCATGTATAGTTATCTTTTTGTAGCTCACGAAAGGGTCAAGTGAGCTAAGCTGTAAAAAATCTGATATTAGTTTTGTGACTTTTTTAATGATGGATTACTCACAGAATGAGCACATTGCTCATAATGTAGCAAATAAAAAGATAGAACTTTAAAGATTCAAACATGATGTACATTTCTTTAACATTATTTACACCCACTACTTAGCTAGAAACAATCTTTTTAAAAATAATTTCATATTTTTCTTTCAAATTATTGTTTGTTGCCGCCATGATAAGATTCACCTTGGCATTTAACCATATATGGATAGTTGGGGTAGTACTATTTCCCAAACCTGTTGGAAGCAAGGAAATAACATCTTTTGTTTAAAATCCCAGCTACTACACATTAGTTTGTTCTGTTTAATATCTCTTCATAAATCAGATTGGCAATTTTTATCATTTATCATTTTTTCATGTATGAAATTCAAATGAAATCTTTAGTAAATCTGAGAAATTCTGGTACTGCCTTAAACATTTCAAGTAAGAATTCCATAATGTGATTTCATTATTATTTGTGGGGTACAATTTTTTTTGGTTTTTGTGGGTGACATTCAGCCACAAAAATAAGAATCCAACAAAGAGTTATTTTTATATTGATTCCTTCTAACAACATGTGTGAACCACAAAATAAAAATCTAAAAAAAATGTCTTTTTTATGGGAAACCTTGACAATTGTTCCCCTTGAAAGTAAATGAATCCACATCATTCTGGGTCTTCACGAATGTCAATTAAGACGTAACCCACAGTGGATATACAAAAAAAAACCACAATAATTATCTTCAAGTATCAATAGTGAGTGATCTTCAACAGAAACGGAAAAAAAGGGTGGCACAGTAAATGTCAAATAATAGCAAGATGCACATAGCTGATTATACATGATATATGCAACTTGACATCAAAGTGCCAGCAGTGATTCACTCTTGCTCTGCTATATTACAAGTAATGGGACAAACAAAAAGGCAATGGTAGAAGTATTCATCTATTGTCATCACTAGGAGTCTCTCATCCTCAGTGGCACTGTCTGTAAACTTTTTCATTGGATGGACCTTTACAGTTATGTTTTTTATTCTGATGCGAAAGCCAAATTAATTGGAACAACAGGACTTAGTTTAACATAGGAACATATGGGCAACAGTTTTAAAAGGCTACCGGTACTCTGAAACTGATTAACCAGTTGAAACAAAACTTATTAGCAAATATTGATTGGATGGTCCTCTATAATTTTTTAACGTAATCATAAATTCCGAATGACTGCCACAACAAGACTTTGTTTAACATGGGCCATATGGATAAAACTTTAAAAAGGCTTTTTTAGCTCACGTGACCCAAAGGGTCATGTGAGCTATTGTTATCACTTTGCGTCCGTCGGCATCGTCGTCGTCGTCGTCGTTGTCGTCGGCGTCTGTAAACTTTTTACATTTTAATCTTCTTCTCTGAAACCACTTGGCCAATTGAAACCAAACTTGGCCATAATGTTCATTGGATGGACCTTTACAAAGTTTGTGTTTTTTATTTTGATTGGTAAACCAATATGGCCGCCACCTCAAGACTTAGTTTAACATAGGACCCTATGGGAAAAAAGTTAAAAAGGGCTTCTTCTCTGAAACCGTTTAACCAATCAAACAAAACTTACTAGCAATATTGTTTGGATGGTCCTCTATAAAGTTTGTGTTTTAGATGGGAATTGGAAATTCAAAATGGCCGCCACCGCAGGACTTAGTTTAACATAGAACCCTATGGGAAAAAGTTTTAAAAGGCTTCTTCTCTGAAACCGGTTAATCAATGGAAACAAAAACTTACTAGCAATATTGTTTGGATGGTCCTCTATAAAGTTTGTGTTTTTTATGGCAATTGGAAATTCAAAATGGCTGCCACCGCAGGACTTAATTTAACATAGGACCCTATGGGAAAAAGTTTGAAAGGCTTCTTTTCTGAAACCGGCCAACCAATGGAAACAAAACTTACTAGCAATATTGTTTGTATGGTCCTCTATAAAGTTAATGTTTTTTATCCCAATCGGAAATTCAAAACGGCCGCCACCGCAGGACTTGGTTTAGCATTCAACCCTATGAGAAAAAAGTTTAAAAGGGCTTCTTCTCTGAAACCGTTTAACCAATCAAAACAAAAACTTACTAGCAATATTGTTTGGATGGTCCTTTATAAAGTTTATGTTTTTTATGGCAATTGGAAATTCAAAATGGCCACCTCCGCCGCAGGACTTAGTTTAACATAGGACCCTATGGGCAAATAAAAAAAATCTTCTCTATACAACTGGTTAACCAATGAAACAAAGCTTTCTAGTAATATTGTTTGGATGGTCCTATTTAAAGTTTATTGAAAATTACAGGACTTACTTTAACATCAGGGAAATGCCATCTTCCTTGCCTATAAAATCAGGTGAGCGATACAGGCTCTTAAGAGCCTCTTGTTTTTAAAACCAAATACCCAATTGAAACAAAACTTATCACCACTATTAATTTGGATGGTCCTCTGTAAAGTTTGCCCACCACCAAAAGAACTAGTTTAACATAGGATCTTATGGCAAAATGCTTAAATGGCTTTTTATCTGAAACAATTGAATCAATTTCAATAAAAAGTTTGGATGGTCCTTTTTAAAGTTTATTTTTTTTGTGCCAATCCAAAATTCAATATGGCCAAGCAGGATTTAGTTTAACTTAGGCTCCTGATGGGAAAAAAAGTTATAAAATGGCTTTTTCTGAAACCAGTAAACCAATTAAAACAAAACTAGTATTCATTGGATGGTCCTCTATAAGGTTTATGCAAATAAGAAATTCAAGAATGTTATTGAAGGACTTGGTTTAACCTAGGATACTATGACTAAAAGTTTAATGGCTTCTTTTCTGAAACAATTGAACATATTGAAATAAACCATATGAGCAATATATGTTTGGATGGTGCTTTATAAAGTTTATGTTTTTATGCCTATCAGAAATTCAAATAGGCAATCACAACATGACTTAGTTAAGCACAGGACAATATAGGAAATATTGTGAAAAGGCTTCTTCTCTTAAACCACTTAACCTTATCAGTAATATTTATGATGGTGCATTACAAAATTATTTTTATGCCAAAAAGATGGTAAAAATTGTCACCATTACCCATTTAGACTTACTTTAACAGAGGACTCTATAGGAAGAATTTTCTATACCATCTTTTCTTTAAACTGCAAAGCTGATTGAAGCCATATTGTGTGTGAATGTTTATGTTCTATTGACGGTTTATGCTTGTTTATTTGATCAAAAATCCAAGATGGATTCCATTGTAGGAATTGATTGAACATAGAAACCTATAGGAAAATGTCAAATATAGCTTCCTATCTGAAATTATTGAACCATTTGAAGCTAAACTGCAATTTTCATTAGATGGTCTAAACAAACATAATGTTATTTATGCCAGTAGAAAATTGAAAATTACATGACTTGTTTTCAGGAAAATGCCATCTTCAATTCCCATAAAAATCAGGTATGGTGTATTACATAAAATATGAAAAAAAAACTATTATAAAAGTAATTGATAATGTTACTAGGTGCAGTGTACGAGTTGTTAAGTCCTGGAGAGCAGGGCTAGGCAAGTCCTTGTACAAGAAAAGAATGGTAGCTGAGTTAGATAAGATGGTAAATAACATTACCAGGATGAAATCCAGCAATGTAACCATTCCACTACACAAGAAAAAGATCAACATTGATGACATTATGGATGTTCTGTTACAAGAGACATTACCACCTAAGTGTCAAGAACCAAGAATATTTCATATTGATATTTCCCACGAGGTAAATTACTTTTTAAGTTTATGTAATTGTCTATACATAGTGACAAATTGTGCTTTACACGAGTATTATTTATTTATAGCATATCGTTCTAAAAGTTAAGTAAAGTTTTGCTATCACTTTGGAAGCTTGTCTTTCCCTCTTCTTTTAACAGGGTCTCGGTGGCTGAGTAGTTAAGGTAGTTAGTCTACTACTGATCATGTGCCTGTCAACACTAAGGTTGCAGGTTCAAGTTTTACTGTGGGCAAGGTGTACTCGACTTTAATCTTTATTGACAAGGATTCCAACATTGGGGTTTTTTTGGGGGGTACCCTGGCATCATGCCAAAATAAAAATTGGATTTTAAACTGATATAGCAAAAAAAATTCTGAAAGTGGCACTAAGTGCTTTTCAAGCAAACAAACAATATTCTGTTAACTTTTACTTAAAAAAAAAACCAAATTCTTTAAAGCCACAGTCAATTTTGACCAATGTTATAAATTGCATGTGCACCAATTATATATCCAATACTTTTGACCAACCTGCAATATCGTATACTTATTGACAGGATATGAGGGGAATAGTATTATCTCTGGGTGAAACTATTCCCCCAAGGCAGAGCCAAGGGCAATAGTTGTATCTGAGGGGAAAATAAACCTTCTATTCTCAGAATATCCAGTCTATAAGTGTCAGTTGTTCATAGCCAGACAATAGTTCCGAAAACTATTGACTGGTCAAACAGAAATTGATCAGCACATTAAGGTCTACAATAGTTTCTATCAGTGTGAAGTTGTGTATAGGCTTCTTGTAGGAGGTATTGCCCTTTATAAATGATTTTTGACAAAATTTTTGGTATTTACAATATAACTTGAAAACTATAAAGGTAGAGTGGAACTGTAAATGGCAAAAATGATCAGCAATAAAAGCCCTACAATTCACTTGATTGGTTTGAAATTTTCAGATGACTCCTGAAATGAATTATTGCCTTTAAATGACAATTTTTTATGAAATTTTCCCTATTTGTCCCGTTTCTTAAAAACTATTTGCAATATAACTTGAAAACTATAAAAGTAGAGTAAAACTGTAAATAACAAAAATAATCAGCAATGCAAGCCCTATAATTCACTGTATTAGTCTGAAATTGTTAGATGACTCCTTATAGGAATGGAATTTTTGTCTTGTAAGTTGAAAACTATAGCAGCTAGATTGAAACTGTAAATTGAACAAATGATCAGCAATATAGGTCCTACAATTCACTTGATTAGTCTGAAATTGTCAGACAACTCCTTATATTAGTTATTACCCATAAATGGTAATTTTTTTATGAAATTTTCCGTTTTTGTCCTGTAACTTACAAACTGTAACAGCTAGAGTGACACTGTTAATAGCAAAAATGATCAGCAATACAAGCCCTACAATTCACCATATGTCTGAAATTTTCAGATGACTCCTTATAGGAGTTATTGCTGTTTAATTGAAATTTTTTATGAAATTTTCTGTGTTTATTCTGTAAATTAAAAACTATACCAGCTAGAGTGAAATTATACCTAGCAAAAATTATCAGCAATAAAAGCCCTACAATTCACTTGATTGGTCTGAAATCGTCAGATGACTCCTTATAGGGGTTATTGCCCTTAAATGACAATTTTTTTAATGAAATTTTCAATTTTTGTCCTGTAACTTGAAAACTATAGCAGCTAGATTGAAACTGTAAATTGCATAAATGATCAGCAATAGAAGCCCTACAAAGATTGCTTAGTCCAAAATTGCAAGAGGATTCTTTATAGGAGTTATTGCCCTTTAATTATGAATTTGGACAAGTGAACAGTTTTTGTATTATAAATTAGTCTATAACACACCTAGAGTAAAATTGTAAATTTCTTAATTACCCTAAAGGACAAGGCCTACAAACCATTTAATTTTCAGAAATTGTCTGATGGCACCTTATAGGAGTTATTGTACTTAACTAACATTTTTTGAAGAAATGTTTGGTTTTTGCACAGTAACTTTTAAAAGCAATAACAACTAAACTGAAACTGTTAATTTCAAAAATTTAAATATAGTTGAAGTCATTTGGGTTCCAGGTGAGCGATTACAGGATCCTGAGAGCCTCTAGTTTCGTAATCATGGCATTGTTGACAAAATTGAATTTGTGGAGTGTAGAAATTTGGAATCGTTTCTGTAAAAATTTGATCCAGGGTAAAACAATTTATATAGCTAAAATGATTTGGAATTAACTTTTATTAGCTCACCTGACGGGTCAGGTGAGTTTGTTCAGGTGAGCTATTGCCATCACTCTGCGTCAGTCGGCGTTGGCGTCTGAAAACTTTTTTACATTTTATTCTTCTTCTCTGAAACCACTTGGCCAATTGAAACCAAACTTTGCCATAATGTTCATTGGATGGACCTTTACAAAGTTTGTGTTTTTTATTTGGATTTGAAAACTAATATGGCCGCAACCGCAGGACTTAATTTTACATAGGACTCTATGGGAAAATTTTTTTAAAAGGCTTCTTCTCTGAAATGGATTACTTAATTGAAACAAAACTTACTACCAATATGTTTTTGATGGTCCTTTATAAAATTTTTGTTTATTATGCCAATTGGAAAATCAAAATGGCCTTCACCGCAGGACTTAGATTAACAAAGGACCCTATTGGATAAAGTTTAAATGGCTTCTTCTCTGAAATTGGTTAGAACAAAACTTACTAGTAATATTGTTTGGATGGTCCTTTATAAATTTCATGTTTTTTTATCCCAATCAGAAATTCAAAATGCCTGCCACTGCAGGACTTGGTTTAACATAGAACCCTATGAGAAAAATTTTTAATGGCTTCTTCTCTGAAACCAGTTAACCAATGGAAAAAAAACTTACTAGCAATATTGTTTAAATGGTCCTCTTTGAAGTTTATGTTTTTTTTTTATACCAATAGGAAAATAAAAATGGCCACCAGAGCATTACATAGATTAACATTGGACGCTATGGAAAAAGTTTTAAAAGGCTTTTTCTCTGAAACTGATTTACCAATGGAAACAAAACTTACTGGCAATATTATTTGGATGGTCTTCTTTAAAGTTTTTGAAAATTACAGGACTTAGTTTAACATCAGAGAAATGCAATCTTCATTGCCTATAAAATCAGGTGAGCGATACAAGCTCTGAAGAGTCCCTGGTTACCAAACGGATTCCGAAATTATGCACTTCCGGAATTTAAATTTTTAAAAAAATGCCCTGATTACAAATAATCTGTAAAAGTAATGAATAATATCAGTTAAATTGCAAAGACATGAAAAAGTATGTAGCAAACCAAAGAAACAGTTTATAGGCAAAATACAATGACCTGTTAGGTATTTTCTACCTATTGCTCAATTATTCCAAAAATAGAGAACAGCTGTTTAGAAAACTGCTTCAATCTGTTTTCTTTAAAGTTCTTAATAAAAAAGAACTGGACATTTAAGTTGCAGTTATTCATGCATGACTCAGGTACAATAAATCTTTTAACTTGATTCTCTTACATTGTACCCTATATTCTAAGTGATACCCAATGACGATATTCTCAGTTAGAGGCTTAAATTACCTAAGTCAAGGTTGAGTAGCTTCAATTTAAATTCCAAGCAATTACTGATGAAGAGCTTTAAAGAACAGCTGTTATCTGTATCTATTACTGATTGACCAATAAGTAAAAAATACCTGACAAGTCATTGTATTTTGACAATAAAAGCTGATTATATGCATAAAACCCCCAGGTGTGAATCACTTATGGCTGATCCATTATGAGTAATGGGGGGAGCTCTTTGTAGCTCTGTAAAAAAAGGAGCTGCATTATTGTACCTAGATTTCCACATGTTCCAGCCTTTTGTTTTGTTTGTTTTTTTGTTTGAATGTTGTTTTAATGCCACTTTCAGCAATTTTTCAGCTATATCATGGCGTCCATTTTTTGTTGGGGGAGGAAGCCGGACTACCCGGAGAAAAGCCCACACCTGCGGTGGGAAAACTAGCAATGAAGATGGAGTTGAGAACACCCTGCCTGTGGTGAGAATTGAACCGCAATCTCAGTGTTGACAGACCACGTGATCAATAGTAGACGAACTACCTTAACCACTCAGCCACAGAGGCCCCCCAGCCTTTTGTAGCCTGTTTGATATGTCTTTCTCTGTCTCATTTGATTTACTGTTACTTCCTCTAGCTGTTTGGTTTTTAGTGTTTTTCAGATGATAAAGGATGCCCTTTAATAACAATTATTTTTGGTGAAATTTATAGTTTTTGTCCTGTAACTTAAATGCCACAACAGCTAGAAGAAAACTGCAAATTGCACAAATGATCAGAAGAAATGGGCTACAAATCATTGATTAGTCTTAAATTGTTAGATGACTCTTTTTAGGATTTATTACCCTTTAATGACAAATTCTGAGAAATTAATCAGTTTTTAGTCCTAAGAGACTTTCAGACCTGTCAACAACTACTTCCTGTTTGGGACTTCATTTGTACGTAAATACGTCTGTATGTACGTATGAATTTCCATGAAGCTTTTCTCCGAAACTGTACATGAGAACAATTTGAAATTTGGCAGGGTGGTTCAGTATCACAAGTTGTACCTTCTAAGCGACTTTAAGACTTGTCGGACAACTACTTCCTGTTTTGGACTTCATTTAGGTGGGTCATCTGTGTCCGATGGACACATTCTTGGATTTTTTATACCAATAAGAAAATCAAAATGGCTTCCACCGCATGACTTAGTGTAACATAGGTTTCTATGGGAAAATTTAAAAACATAATCTTCGTCTCTAAAACTAGTTAATTAATGGAAACTGCACTTATAAGCAATATTGCATGGTTGGTCCTCTTTAAAATTTATTCAAAGCCTATGGTTGTGTTTTAAATTAAAGTTTATAACATCTAGAGTAAAACTGTAAATTACTAAATTAACCTAAAGGAGAATGCCTACAAATCATTTAATTTTCAGAAAATTTATCTGATAGTACCTTATAGGAGATATTGTACTTAATCAAAATATTTTAAGAAATGTTTAGTTTTTGCCCAGTAACTTACAAGTTAAAACAACTAGACTGAAACTGTAAAGTGCAAAAAATTAAATATAGTTGAAGTCATTTGAGTTCCAAGAGAACAATTACAGGCTTCTAGAAGCTTAGAGTTTTTGAACAACACAATTATTTACATAACACTGTATTATTTTTATTTGTAATTGTATCTGAAGCTGCATCTGACCAATAAATTTCTAATTTAACTAGACTGCTGTTGCTATTTATAGATACTATATATATATATTTTTTATAGCTACATCTCCATTTGTATTGTTGCATAATCCTGTAGACTTTACATAGAAGCTTGAGGATAATTGTGCGATACATTTAATAAAGATGTTTGTATAACAAAAAAATAAATATATAAGTCAACAAGACAGTATTTTTGACCAACTGCTGGTCTTCTTCAGTGTCAAATAGAAATCTATAAACAAGCATAAAATTGTACTCAGTAGAGTAGATATGGACTAATAATACTAAAAGTTACACCCCTTGCACTCAGTGTTTTGCTTGCATTTTTTTATTATTCCATATTGTAACATTGTAGTTTTAAAATCCAATTTAAAACAATTCTACACGATAATACGTCTATATTTATAACCCCCGCTTGCCAAGCGGGGGGTATATAGTGATCATGGTGTCTGTCCGTCCGTCTGTCGTGCCGTCCGTCCGTCCATCCATTACTCCTTCTCTTATTTGCAACTCCTCCTACACCATTGAATGGAATTTGATGAAACTTACACAGAATCTTTGTCACATAGTGCCATTGTGCAGGAGATATTAAACATTTTGATCGGAATGATATATAAAAACATGGACTTTGTCATTGACCTAAGAAGGTCCTCATCACTTATGTGCAACTCCTCCTACACCACTGAATGGAATATGTTGAAACTTACACAGAATCCTTGTCACATAGTGCCATTGTGCAGAAGATGTTAATCATTTTGATCGGAATGATATTTGGGGTTTCCCATAGAAAAAAGATGGACTGTCATTGACATAAGGGGATACCCATCTCTTATATGCAACTCCTCCTACACCACTGAATGGAATTTGATGAAACTTACACAGAATCCATGTCACATAGTGCCATTGTTCAGTAGATATTTAACATTTTGATCGGAATGATATTTGGGGTTTCCCATAGAAAAACATGGACTTTGTCATGGACATAAGGGGATACCCATCTTTTATTTGCAACTCCTCCTACACCACTGAATGGAATTTGTTGAAACTTACACAGAATCCTTGGGGGATGGGGGAGGGTTACATGTTTTATCTGCAACTCCGCCTTCACGTTTAACTAGATAAAGTTTCAAGTTCATAATTAAGAACACCTGAATTTTCAAAGTAATTGTGAGCAGGGGGTACGTATCAATGGTGAGCATTGCTTACAGGTTTTTTTACTCTGTGTTTATATTATGTCTATGTTGTTGACATGTTCCAAATCGTCCTTGACATTTGCTATGGGAATTTTACATAGGAAGTCAGCCATTTGAGTTTCAAAAGGAACCTAGCATTGTTTTCAAAAAGATCGTCTGCTTTCGTAACGTTCAGCTGTATTCAGACATACTGTGAGGCCTTTTCCGCCTTAACTGCAGACAATATTATCCTTAGGATTTCTAACAGACAACAGTGAACTCTTCCAAACACACACTTCCGTTGTAATTTAGGTTTAACTTTACTAATAGAAAATTGCTCAATCAAAATGAAAAATCTGCCACATTTCAAAACGCTAATTAACTTTGGAAAATAATTGTTAAATTCAATTTACACATTTTTGGATCTACAAAATGAGCGTAAGCTGGACCATACACTGTAAGCAGCTTTCATTTGTCTTGCAAAAACAATAACCAAAATATGTCAACATTTAGTATAAGTTTGTTATACTTCAATCTTGAACTTCATCATAGTTGAGAGCACAACTATTTGTTTCTTCATTATTATGTACTGTACACAGTAGTTTGAACCATCTAATCTTGAACTTTCTCATAGTAAAGAATAAAATTTATTGTTTCTTGTTAATTTCATTGGGATGTATAGTGCAGAGTTCTTTGATTCAGAATCTGTCCCTGGCCTCTCGTTCCGAGTCTTATCACTTGCAGTTTTGCTCGATAAAATAGTCATCAGGAGAACCATATTTACTTAGTTTAATTTTAACGCTTGTTTTATAAATTATATATGAATACATTTTTAGGTTTGCAAGAAACTATATTCTATAATCCACTAAAAATCGCAATTAAATCACAAGAATCTTTTCTATTGATTTCCTGGCACTTCAGGCGAATGTGATGTTGTCCGTGATGACATCAGTGATGTTAAATAATAATAAAGGGGAGAAATTACAATACAATACAATATAAAATGTATTTTCTACCATGTACTAATTAATTTAGGTTTTATATAACAACCCAATAAAATGAGCTTCTTGCGCCAGTCTTGAGCTCTAAAGCAGTTTTTGGACTATATAGTAATTAGTGCTCTGTGCACAAATCCCCAAGTGTTCAAGTGCTCAATCTTCCGTGTTTCGGGATCTCGGATTTGTTGTCTATGAACCGTGAATCGTGTTCCCAGTGAGTTTCCCATTTGACCAATGTACCACTCCTTACATTTTTTGCATATCACACAGTAAATTAAGTTCTTTGTATCACAGCTTATATCTCTGTTTGGTGCTATTATTAACCCATTAAAGATTTCAAGTTTCTCACCAACATGAAGATTCTTGCAAAGTCCGCATCTAGGAAGGGTAGTTCTGTTGGGTTTTTAATATATCATGGATTTCTAGGTTTTCAGTGCAATTTTTATATATATAGTAAAACAAGATATAGTCTGTAAGTCAGCATTATATAATATAAATAAACATAACAAATAACATTGTATTATGTTGCTAGTACTTTCACTGCTTCCTAGCTACAAATATTGTTTTCATAAACTGGATACAAAGGCAACAATAGTGTTATAGTCAAAATACAATGACCTGTCAGGTATATTCTTCCTATTGGTCAACCAATTCTTAATACAGATAACAGCTGTTTTGCAAACTGCTTTCTGTTTTCTTTAAAGCTCTTCATCAGTGATAGCTTGGACATTTAAATTGCAGATATTCAAGTGTGACTCAGGTAATTTTAAACTTCTAACTCTGTATTGTACTCTATTGCTATCTTCCAGATTGGAAGTTTGAAGTTACCTTAGTCATGCATGAATATCTGAAATTAAAATGTCCAGCTCTTTCTGATTAAGAGCTTTAAATAAAACAGATTGAAGCAGTTTTCTAAGCAGCTGTTATCTGTTTTTGGAATTGATTTAGCAATAGGTAGAAAATACCAGACAGGTTATAGTATTTTGACTATAAACACATTATCACATCAACTTTGTATTTGTAATTTGAAGACAATATGACTTCATTGAGTTTCATTATTTGGAATAGAGCCATATTTGTTTCCCCTATATGGTAAAAAATTGGATAATATATCATGTAGCAGGTAGCCTCTGTTAACATCCATAGTTTATTTTATGCCAAATTTACTGTTCTTCAATGGAATATATTGTCATATTAGTTCTGGGGGCCTCGGTGGCCGAGTGGTCAAGGTAGTTCGTCTACTATTGATCACGTGGTCTGTCAACACTGAGATTGCGGGTTCGATACTCACTGCAGGCAGGGTGTACTCGACTCCAATCTTAATTGACAAGGATTGCCAGTTTTCCTACCGCAGGTCGGGGGTTTTCTCCGGGTACTCCGGCTTCCTCCCCCAATAAAAACTGGACGCCATGATATAGCTGAAAAATTGCTGAAAGTGGCGTTAAACACCATCAAACAAACAAACAAACATCATATTAGTTCTGGTCTGATAAAAGGTTAATCGAATGAAACCTAGCATTTAAAAATGAGATATCAATTAAAAACAATTGCATGTTCCACTAAAGGTTTAAACCATGAATTGGGTTGTAGAATTCTCAATTTCTTTGTATGGTTGTCTTATTCTTAACCAAATGAAGGCAATGAAGTAACAACTGAAACTTATTTTTGAAAATAATATTGATAACCATTGTAATGTCAGACTTTTGAACATTGTTACTCAGTAATCTGTAATGCCTTTTTTGTGGATAAGGCCCAAAATAAATAATAAAGACTTTGATCTCTGTTTTCTGTAAACTTTACATTGCATCCCAACATTCTAAGTCTGCATGATGTATGCAGAGTATTTATTTGATGTTTTCTATTATAGAGCTGTTAAACACTTATCTCGGATGAATAAGAGGTGTCATTGGTCACACCAATACCCCATCAAAATCATATCATTATAATATATCTATTGTTAAATTCCCTAAATAAGAACCAAGTAGAGATTTATCACAACTAAATAAAACTTATTGTGACACTTTTATATGTATTTATTGTTAACTGATGGAATGAATGGTTGCTTAACATCCAGCGAGCAGGATTTTATCTATATTCAGGTAAAGAACAAGTTGATAAACATAATAACATTACATGTGATAAACTCTTTGAGACCACAACCATTGTAACAAATTATTCTACTATGGTGTGCCTCAAATGCTTTGAGTCCACATCAGGTGTAAAAGAAGTATATATTCCTAATCAACATAAAAAACAAATCAACAAGTTTTTATGAATTTTCAAATATTGTAACGATGTCAGAATCAACTTTGTTTCCTAAATGGGTGACAAGTCCTCCAACTTGAAGGTAACATTGTTAAAAAGGTAAATATATATGTCCTTTAAGAATCGATAATAACTCATTGGGAGGAAGAATATATGTTTCAATGATGTCACAACTTCATTCCAGGACAGCCAGTTTGGGGGAAATGGTTTGCCTACTAGCTATCGCAAATTTCATAAATGTACAAAATTGTCATATTAGAATCAAAGTGATTAACATTTGAGAACTAAATATTAATTTTCATAGAAAAAGATTGAAGAGTTGTGTTTGCCATTCCAAAAAATTAGTAATTTCATTAAATGTACTGTACTATTACTTTCACCTTGAAATATATAATGCAATTTCAATAAATGTCAGATTTTTAGATTATTTACTTTTTTTTAAAACAAAATGCACTTTCTCCTTAGTAAAATAGGGACAAGCAAATACATTGAGTTTAAAAAAGTAAGTATTCTGCTTATTGGTATTTTGCAATTTTTGGAAGTCAACACAACAAATTTGTGTACCAAAAATATCTGCAATCCGCTTGGTGGATAATGAAATTGAGGAAGTATAGCAAACAGTAATCTGTTCATTGCTGCTTTGTAACATTGGGACGTCTAACAACATCTTAACAGCGAGGTGAGATGGGCCCATCTCATGCTTATAGAGTTAGATAGGACAATACTGCACATAAAGATCAAAGGAAAATACTGCAAAATTGCAATAAACTGATTTTATGAACAGTTATGCATGTGGTTGTGTGAAAAATATAAATCTATGTGTCATTAACAAGTAAAAAACAAGGCTGATAAATGGCTGGAAAACCAATAAAAGCTTATACCAACTTTTGACATAGTAAATTTTAAGGCATAGTTAAAAATTGTGTTCATCTAATCAAAATTAAATAATTTTGCTTAGTTTGAAAGGGTTTCTCATATCGGGTGCAGGTTATAATATGGGATGGTTGAAATATATTATTTTTGGTGCTTGTTTTTTTTTTATTCTACTGTACTCCAGTCCTTCAGTTTTTTTAAAGTATTTCTACATAATCTGTTAATTTCTGGTCTAACTGTGTTCCTGTATTCTTCAAGTTTTTTCTATGATATTGCTACAGAAATCAGCTGTTCCTATTGATAACATATTAGTTATAATGAACATATTTCCTGTAGGTACAAGAAGGAGTAGATGGCCTGCTGTTTCAGTTGTTGATTTTGGGTTGTCTAAGTCACAGCTCAGGACATGTTTGGAGGAAGTCAGAACAGGATTATTACATCATTGAATCAATGCCGCTATTGGCCAGAGATACAGGTACACAAGTGAGTAGACATGATTTGTATTATTCTAGTCATTTTGAGTAGTTTAGTAGTAAACAGCAGTAAACTTGGTGTCTGTCAGTTATTCGTTGTAAACTTTTTTAACCAGGTTTTCAACAAAAATCCTAGTTATTTGATTCGTGTATGGACGGCAGACGACATCAAACATAGGGTCTCCCTCCAGTCAATAACTTCAGTTTGGATAAACCAATTTTGCTGAAACTTTGAACTTAGCAAAAATGCATGAAGACCTGGCTTGGGATTGGATTTGTAACTAATCATGCATGACTCAGGTAAATTTCAAACATTTTACTTGAAGATTGTCATAGGAGGGGTTAAGAGTGTTAAGAGAACCAAGTTAAAAGTTTTCATTCACCTGAGTCGTGCATTAGTAGCTGACATTTAAATGTCCAAGTCTTACTTGGTAAGAACTTTAAAGAAAACAGATTGAAGAAGTTTTTTAACAGCTGTTATCTGTATTTGGAGTTGGTTGACCAATAGGTAAAAAATACCTTACAAGTCTTGTATTTTTACTATAATTTTTAGAAATTGTCTGATGGCATCTTTTAAGAGTTATTGTTCTTGTTTTGAAGAAATGTTTAGTTATTGTCAAGTAACTTATACAATAGCTATAACAACTTGACTGAAGCTATAAATTGAAAAAAAATTAAATATTGAGTCATTTGTGTTCCAGGTGAGCAAATACAGGACCCGGGGAGCCTCTAGTTTTGTTTTGTTTTTTGGTTGAAAATGTAAACCATCAAATTAATTATTCACATTTTTAAGGACACAAACGAGATGTTTTGCTAATAATATTTGTTGTTACCTATATACCTTTAATTACCTTCAGGGAATAATTAGGTTTTTTAATATACAGGGAGCAATTTTGAAATGCATGTACCATTGTCTAGACTTATTACCACACATCACATGCAGATCACCACAAGAAAGTTTAGCCATTCTGACTGGTGCAAGAAAGCCACCAGATTATACAGACCATGACAGGCTGTTTGACAGTATAGAGTTTAAGAGTGCTACATTCCAGAGGCCTTACCAGTATCTGAAGAGACTGGATACAAACTGTAAACTTGATGATGTCAACCCTAATATCCCAGGAGAAGATAAGAAACAATGCCTGACTACCTTACTGAGGTATATATAAAGCTGAAAAGAGAGAGAGCTGAAAAAAGGTTTTTATATCAAATCACATAATCACATAAATCTACTTAATATTGAAAGTTAGACTTGACCAAAAAAAAAAGAATAAAAGTGATGAAGTGAACCACATGTTATTATTATGATATCATGCCACCAGTATGGATCTTTGGGATTTTTTTAGACCAAATTTTAAACCTCAGTTGCAGGATTAAAAAAAACATACAACCTTGTCAGCTTGTTGTTTCAGTCTAATAAAGTGTTACACACACAAAGAAAAATTCCTCTTTTTGAGATTCTTTTCCTTGCCACAAGCAGTTGAAGATGAATTCTAAATTATTTACAGACATTGTGGAATTAAAGATCCATCTTGGTCCGAGTTACACCATTTTGTTAGCTTTCTTAACAAACAGCTACAAGATTTTGAAGTGTCTGCATTCTGTAGTTCGGCAGTTGTTGAGGACTTGCCCGGATTCGCCAAATTTGTTCTCAGATTCCTTATACAGATGTCCAGGGTAGGTTTTTATAATTTAACTTTATCAGAACTTGTACTTGATATCAAGACAGTGATGACATTATGGAAGTTTTTATGCCTTGCCAATAAAAGTTGGTGGGAGAAAGCACCCAGATAAAAAAAAATAATCATCCGTCCCATCTCAGATTGACTTCACATCTCATGAAACTTGGTACACAGTTACAACATGGTGAGTTCTCTTCACTGGCTTTTTTGTAGGACTTTGTCAAATTCTTCAGGCTATAGAGTGGACTTAGAAAAAGGGGTTATTTACCAATATGCACCACGTACGTTAGTAAATACATTACATGTAAAACAATTTAATATAAGTTGTTCACTATGTATTAGGACAACAATTTGTTTATTTCATAATAGCTGATATTTACTACCCCTTATACAATCCAGGGCCGTAAATTGTGTTTAGATTAAGGGGAGGCGGTAAATGTGGGGGTCTGGGGGCTAGGCGCTGAGCACACTTTAGTGCAAACTCCTGCTATCTGGCAAATCCTGAGGTGCTTTCCATTGGTTCTCTTTTTTACTTTCATTTTATTTTATTTTTGGTCACAATTTTTTTTGCCAGTTTGTTGCAATAGAGGCAGATGCCTACATGTACATATAAATTACGGCCATGCAATGATCACCAAAACTGCTGACGATAAAAGAAATGAGTTTGTGTTCTGACTAGAAATGATACTAACTACCCCTCATACAATCATTACCAAAACTGACCAGAAATATCCAAATTAATCGAGACTTGATGAAGATTGATTTGTATTTTAGTGAACAGATGATGACTTAGGGCTTACACGAGAGAACAATTTTATTTTAATCCCTCAAAGATTGCAATTTTTATTGGATTCATTTAATAAATATCTTATTACTAAATATAATTTTAGTAAAATTTAATATCATTGCTTAGTATACATGTGTTAATATATAAAAGAATCATGTTAGAATAGTATGAAAATACTGCATATAACACAAGAACAAAATGGTGACATCCATTGACAACAATCAAAAGTTCAAAAAACATCTAACGAGTATGTTTTTAAATATAACCTGCACCGTTCCTTTCCAACTTAGATTAAAAGAAAAAGACTGCAGACAATGCAACCCGTATAAGTCACAACAAATCAACGAAATGAGCAAGATACACGGATACCTGTTCGTAATTAAGAAAGAACTCTGGCTAGGTTTACGTTGCGTTTGAACAGATTTGACATCACACATGACGTTACATATAAACCACGGGTACAATTAGGAACATTTGTATACAGATTTCCAGAAAATATTGTTTTTTGTACTGTCTACTTTTGTATTCAGTCATAATCTTCTTGGCAAATCGTAAAATGTTCATGTTGTCAATGCCAGTTATTCTATTTAAACTGTCCACGTCTTTGTCTTCATTGCAGTATGTATGTATATTCCTACGTGTCACACACTAACTTTGCTTTGATTTATAATGAAATTGTATGTTGAGAAAAGATAGTAAATATTTAAAAACAGTTTTGGAAGAATTGTAAGGATTAAACGCATATTTTAGGTAATTCATCGATGTATGAACTAGGTTGACTCACAAACATCATAAATGACCTTTATTTGTTTGTTAGTGAGTTGACCTCATTCATACATCGATGAATTACTGAAAATAATTCATTTAATCCTATAATGAATGACTTAGAGGCTTCCACAAGATTTTAGAGCTATTACCACCTTAATCATTCAACCATATGAATAAACAGTGACTTTATCTAGTGCAGAATACAAACTAATATTTAAGTTAAAATAAACTAATCTATTATGTAATCTACATTTACATGGTATCAATATAAAACATATGCTTTTTCTAACATAAAAAAAGTTTATATCAACTCGGAATGTTAGTGTAAGCCATAAATTAGTCCTGGTAAAATTAGTCCGGACGTACTAATATTAATAGGAAAATGTATCCATGCTTCCTAATTTTCCTAGTTACGAAAGTCCATGTCTAGTAAACTAGTCCTGGGATCAATTTTCCTTGTAAATCTAGTCCTGTATCAATTTTCCTAGTAAATCTAGTCCTGGTATCAATTTTTCTAGTAAATCTAGTCCTGTATCAATTTTCCTAGTAAATCTAGTCCTGGTATCAATTTATAATAGTCTGGTACTGAAAATACTGGGAATAATAAACTGCATATAGAAGAATTTATCAAATTATTTCTTTTCACTGTAAACACTTCTTATGTACTATATATATAGTAAGTAGATGAAAAACATCAATTAACAGACCTGAATTTTCTTATAAGATGAAATCTATCACTACTTCTCACTTATTTAAGTAACATTGCAAAATATCAATTCACAAACATGATTTTTTCATGATAAACACTTTTTATCCCTTCAAAGTAATATATAAATAGATGTAATGAAAGAAGGTTATCAAAATTGATCATTGATCGATCTATTTACATCGTAATTAATAAAATCGGTGAAATGGAAATATTTTACTAGCAAAAATAGTCTGGGGACTTAAAATTTACAACCGAATTAATTTTACTGTTAAAGCCTAGAAATATTTGAACAGTAAAAATAGTCCTGGGGACTTAATTTACTACCGGACTTATTTTACAGTATTATTATTAAAATTGGAATTGATTTGATAGGCCCATTCTTAGAAAGTGAAAAACGTATCTCTAGTAATGGTTACAAGTAAGAAGAAAACAATTTTATGCAACATTCCTATTTTCTACTATATATTAAATTGATCTCATATTTTCAAATGATAATTACAGTAAAACACATTTCTGTTTTCAATATGCTAAATATATTAATTTTACTTCACATACTTCAAAATTTCAATAAATTTTGTGAGGAATGGTTTTTGTTTATATCACATTTAATACCAATAACCAAATTAAAAAATATCATCAATTAATGTTATTATATGTTAAGAAACCAAAATCAATAAATCAGTAAATTAAGTCAAGTAACCGTTTTTCCTATGAAAAAAAGTACCTGACTAATTTTACTAACTAAAGGTAGGACTATTCTACCTAGGAAAATAAGTCAGAGGACCTATTTTACTAGGAAATTGAGTAACATAGACCTATTTTACTACATTAATGTACTCTCAGAAATAAAAATCCACAAAACATCATCTGAATACATTGTAGACTAACAAAAGTCTGGGGGACTAATTTTACTACCGGACTTATTTTACTGTTGTATTAGTTTGTTATCAACTATATAACCTGATAATAATAATAATACAATGCAAAAACTCAATAGTTTACATACATGTATCAATAGGTTTAAAATAAAACCTGTAAAAAGTAGAATCAGATTTCCAGCCTGCCGACTTCATAACTTGATCTATGGGAATGCCTCTTTTTGCTGCAGCACTAGATGAGGCAGATCTACAGCTATGAGGGTCATAAATATTTACATCTATACCAGAAATACACATAATTTGCCTTTTTTTGTGACAATTGGAGTAAAGTAAGTTCATTGTTAAAAAACCATGAACTTAATAAACTCATAACTTTATTTACATCCCAAGTAGAATAATATTTTGGCAAAGGTCTACAATTATAGATTGCCTTCATAAATCTACATACCAGTTTTCTTCCCCAATAGGTTTGCCACTAACTAAACCACAAATAGTAGATATAGCAGATTTTGCTGTGTTTATCCCACTGTGTCCAACTTTTTGATTGTATAAATTTGACAAAATATGTAAAACATCATTTACAGATAGATAAAATGGATCAGTTTTCCTTTTAGTTTAAAATAACATCCATCTGTAGAAATAACTTCCATATTGTTGGCCTGTTGAATTTCTCCATGATTGTAAGAGCATGTCAATAGAGTTTTCTGAAATTCCTTGACTTTTGAGTTGTTCCCAGATAGCCTGAAAGCTGCAAGACGCATTGTCTTTATTGTGTTTTCGTTTTTCGTCTTGTGGAAGATAAATTGATCCAGGTTGTAAGATCCTTGGTTTTTGAAAAACCTGATGGAGAAATGGTGGGAACCACACCTGAGTTGGCCACAATGGAGCTATCAGTAATAAATTGTCTACTTGTCCGCCTTTATCTTTTGTATAATATCCTGCCCAGTAACTGGAAGGTGGAAAAATATAACCTTTATAGTCATTCCAATTAACTGAAAAAGCATCTAGAGCAAAGGCATGTGGGTCAGGATGATAAGAAATGTAACAGTCATGTTTACAGTTAAGGCGACTTGCAAATAAATCTATATTGCAAATAAATCTATATTTGTATGTCCCATTTTGTTCTGAATTTGTTCAAACACTGTTGGCTTAAAAGCCCATTCCATATCATCGTTAATTTGCCTTTGATAATAAATCTGCTTCTATATTGTTTTTTCTCAGTATATGTGCTACACTTAACCAAATATTTCTATTTATGCACCAAATCCATATTTCCTTAGCTAGACTATGAAGTTCTGGGATTTTTCCCCCGAAATGGGAAATATATGATATTGCTACTGTATTATCCATGTAAAGTCGAATGTGACAATTTATAACTTTTGAAACTAAGAATAAAAGTGCCAATAATGATGCTTTAAGTTCTAACACCTTAATATGTTTATTCATTTCCTCCTAAGATCAAAAACCTTCTGTTTTGACATAGTGAGTTATATTAACTGCTCCCCATCCTGTTATACTAGAGCCAGTATATATAATTAAATTTGGCTCACTTAACAAAATAGGTTTAAAACTTGTGTGAATGTTATCTATCCACCACTGAATAACAATTTTGCACTCTTTGTCAAGAGAAGTAACTGCATTATAATCACCCTTATTTTCTTTTATGCATTTGTCTTTGAAAATTTCCAAATCTTTGTAGAACAGTGGAGCATATTGTACACCTGGTGCACTAGCAACCATTTTTCCTATAACTTTTGCAAAAATCTGATAGTTATATATGGCTTATTTAATAGTTGTTAACAAAGATCATAGAGATCAGATGCTCGTTCAAGTGTCAATCGCACTGTCATCTCAATTGAATTAATTACAAAACCAAGAAAAACAATTATTTGCATAGGGTAAAATATCTATTTCTAAGGATGTATTGTGAATCCAAGATTATCTAATGATTCCACTGTCTCATGAACATTAACTCCACATTTCTTCAAAGTATGACCTATTAAAAGGCTGTCATCTATATAAGGAATATTGATATGTCCTCTTGATCTTAAAGTTGCATAAACAGGTTTTAGAATTTTTGTAAATATAGGTGTAAATATATGTGTCCCATCCTTTTTCGGACGAACAAAAATGTTTGAGTAGCATTCTCTAAAATCATTATCATGAACCTCATCAATAATCTTTTTGTTTAGAAATTTCTTAATTTATTCTGATGCTACAATATTTTCTTGCTCATTAAAATTAATTTGCGTTGGTTTGAATTTTTGAATAGGAATATCATCTAATTCAACTTTATATCCTTTAATTGTTTGAAGTATAAATTTGTCACTAGTAATTTTTTCTCAATTTTGGCTAAAATATTTTTATTTTCCACCTTTTAAAATTATCAACTGCATTATGAACTTTTATGTCAGACTGTTCACTTACACATTTTAATTGTACTGTTCTTTTGCTTGTGATTGATGTTCTGCACTTTTCCTTGATTTGCCTTGCTGCCTTTCCAATGTTTAAAAGCTTTGGTTTTTTTTTCATGTACTGTCTCTTTGGTGGAGGAAAGGACCTCCCCACCTCTCACCATTCTGAAAAAAGAGTCATGAGATAGTTTCATTGTCCTTTTTTCTTCCTATTTTAAATCTCATCAACCTTGCTCTGGAGATTATCTCCAAAAAGATATTTGGTGTGTGGTATATCTACATCTGTCACTTTCCGATACTTGTAAGGTATTCCTGTGGTTATAAGCATCTTCCGCTTTCTGTTTGCTTGATATAACCCATGGGAAATCATTTTAAACATATCTTTTGTCACAGCTTTGACTTCTTCTTGGCTGGCCTTCCCCTTTAAAAGTTAAAGTGCCTTCAGCACCATTACAATCGTTGAACTAAGGCATCTTTGGACACTTTGCAATGCTATGTCGGGTTCTCTTTGTTGCTTGGTTCTAAATGACCCCCATACTTCTTTGTTCACTTTTGCTGTTCTTTGGTACTAAATATTTATCTGTAAGTAGGAAAAATGTTTTGTGTTATATGGTTAGTTTAGTAAATGTTGTCTGTGTTGAAGCTCTTGTTTTATGTGTTTTCAGCTAAATAGTTTTATAAATAAAAACAAGTCTTTAAATTCCAAATAATTATTAGATAATTATCAGCAATAATCAAATATTGACAATGTATAATGCAATTAACAATCTGGCAACTCAATCAGTTGAACATCAAGGGATATCGGGACAACGTGTATTTGTTTACCTGTTCTGCTTGAGTAATCGTTCAGAATTCTTCAAACGGACTATAAATTCCGGTATTTATATCAAAACAAGGAAAATCATTACGTCTAAAAATAGTACATAAACATGGCTGACAGGGGTCATTATCCTATTCATGTAATGAATTTCCGGTGCATTGTCAAAAGATGGCAGGATGAAAAAATAGTCCCAATTTTCTCTTTTGTTTCTGCTTTTGCTTATAACTGCTATTGCTTAAGAGTTGGATATTTTGAAAGGTATGGCATTACTGTAGAACAAGAATGTATTTTTTTCCAGTCAATGTCTTTACAGTGGAAGCACTTCCTAAAGTGTGTAATGTGGTACAATGTGACCACATCATTGAAATGAAAGTAGAAAAACCATTCTTAAACTTTAAAGTAAAATTCCAGAAAAAAATCTGTGGTCACGTATACTTTTGTCTCCATTTTTATGTAATTTAGCATTATATGTGTAATGCCCAATATATGAAATTTTAAGTGAAAGAAAGATTTTTTTAATAAAAAATTTTGATGTCTCGCCCGTTCGGTTACTTTTGCACAGGCCATCCCAAATGGATAATGACCTCTGTAAGAGCAAAATTTACAAATTGATCAAATACACAAATCCCAATTGTCAGGTACTTTTTATGATAGAGTACCAGAACTCATTATAGGAAAACATCTTTTCTGCAAAATATATCATAGTTATAGTCTTTTTCATTATCTGCAGTAAAATTGGACTTTTTGGCCTATGGACGTGATTATTTTTGCAAAAAGCACACTGTTAACAATTCCATAGAGTACAGTAAGGTAGAACCCAAGGTGACATGAAATAAAAATGTATTATTGGTATTAAATAATACCTTTCAGACCACAAATTGATTAAAAAAATGTAAACCATTTTCTATTTCATGTTCCAGCACTTATTGCTAGACAGAAACATGTATCATACCTTGAAGATTGTAAATAAAGATTAAATGTATTCATTTTGTTTCTTAAAAGAAGGTTACACAACAGTATTTTAATCAATATGTAGTGTTTATTCATTCCTGTGGCCTCTAGGCAATTATTCGGCATGGGTAGGCATCATTTGCAATGTGCTGTTTTAATGTAAAGTCTGTGAATCTAGTATGCTTTTGGGTACTTTGAACCAATCAGTCTAGTCAGTTGCTATGTTTTCTACTTTTTCAGTGACTTGGCATGCAAAAAGGACTGAAAAGATGCCAATGAGTCTTTTTGTATAAAAATTATATGTCAGTTTTCTTAAAACTAGTCATAACTCTACTTTGTGCATAGTTTAATTAAAGTTTAAGCTACAGAAAAGAGACCTCTGCTTCTCAACCTGAATTCCATTGTGGTGTATTTCTACTTAATAAGTTCATTTATACACTCATTACAGCTAAGAAAAGCTTTTTTAGTTAGTTTTTTTCTTTTGTGAGGAAATATGTTAATTTTTATATCATACCGTCATAGCAACAGAATCGTCTGTTTTCAACCCCCCGCTATATTCAAATGAGCTCTCACTTGATAAAAATTTGCTTTTATCAGATGTGTTTCTGCTTATTTGGTAACTATTACACCTGTACTGTCATAAAAAGGTGATATTTTGAATGTTGTGCCAAATTTGTTGAACAGAAGAAAAAAATTATACCCTTACTGTCCTTGTCAGTTAAAAACTGCTAAAACAAGGATTCACCACATCTTTGGAAACTGTCATAATTTTTATTTTAGTAGCAATATATTCAAACTGCATGCTTATTTTATTTACAGAATCAGTAAATAACATAAAAAAAAATTTTGGTGGAAATCCGGAACTGTTGGCTTTGCTTAAAGGGGTCATTATCCTATTCATGTAATGAATTTCCGGTGCATGTCAAAAGATGGCAGGATGAAAAAATAGTCCCAATTTTCTCTTTTGTTTCTGCTTTTGCTTATAACTGCTATTGCTTAAGAGTTGGATATTTTGAAAGGTATGGCATTACTGTAGAACAAGAATATATTTTTTTCCAGTCAATGTCTTTACAGTGGAAGCACTTCCTAAAGTGTGTAACGTGGTACAATGTGACCACAATATTGAAATGAAAGTAGAAAAACCATTCTTTAACTTTAAAGTAAAATTCCAGAAAAAAATCTGTGGTCACGTATACTTTTGTCTCCATTTTTATGTAATTTAGCATTATATGTGTAATGCCCAATATATGAAATTTTAAGTTAAAGAAAGATTTTTTTAATAAAAAATTTTGATGTCTCGCCTGTTCGGTTACTTTTGCACACTGCCATCCCAAATGGATAATGACCTCTGACAAGGTCACTTGCAAAGTGAAACTTGACAAAACAAAACGTAAATTTAGACGATTACAGATGCATAAAGTATTAGAGGAACCTTTAACACTTAGCTAAAGTAAGTTTACAAAGATTCATTACAAATTCCTACATAATAACAAGTTTAACTGCCTGTGACGTCTAATAACACCAAAGTTGACATGCCTGCTTCCTGCAATATTTTGATATGCAGTATGTCGCCGATCAGACAATGACTCGATTGAAGTGATTCATAAATAAACCTTATTTACAACAGTTAGCAATGTCGAACAGTAAAATTTTTATTTGTGTCAAGTAAATATACTGCATATATGTAGTCATCTATGTTTGTATTGCAAACATTATGTTCACAGACATTTACTACTGCTCTGTACTGTAGTTATACACTTGAATAGATTTGTGTGGATTTTATTTTGTTTTCTGTTCATTTCCATTTCTTTGATTAAAATATTCTCCAATTTAATGACAGTTTACTGACTGTAAATACATCACATTTTTGTGTTTATATAAACAGATGTATCACAATAAAACAATTATCATGATTGCAAAACACTTATGTAATGAAAAAAAGTTTTACCTGTTTTTTCCCCAAACTGATTTGGAATTTCATATTCCTTTTCTAACTCGTTCAAAAAATCGTCATCTGATGATGATGATGAATCAGACATAACCTCGTCAATATCAATGTCCGACTGTTCAAACTATGTAATGTCTTTGTAAGTAGGTGAAGAGATCGTTTGTTTACTTGAAGTTGGTTTACTAGATCCGGAAGACTGGTTATTTAAATTATTGTCTACATTTATGACATTACTGTTGCAATCTGCAGCTTTGGAGTAATTTTTTGGCTTTTCTTTAGATGAATCATTATTCATCATATCTTGCATAGCAAGAAAATTTGCTGCCAAATTTGGAATAATTTAAATTTGTGATTGTACTTGTCCTTGATTTTCCTCAGCCATAGCCAACATTTTTTCCTGCAATCCAATGAGAGTTATTTCAGTTCCGGGACAGACACTTCCTGTTTGAACAGGCACACTCCTTCAGGCATCTTTCCCAAGTGAGCCTCTTTCTGAATCGGATACTATCAGCAATTTATTAGTGGTTTCACTGGCTCTCCCAGTCTTCAACTTAAAGTATTCTTTTGTCCTTCTTTTAACCAAATCTAACATCTCCTCATCTTGAGGAATTTTGTACATCTCGGACGTAGATGTGTGTTTTGCTGTTGAGACTGATTGCTCTGAGTCTGCCATGACAGTTTAAAGGGAAAAATGCTTATAGTCAATCTGAATATGATACAACTAAATTGTAAATATAATCTTCAGATCATACATTATTGTATATATGGCATACAACAAGAATGTCAATACAAAACTACTTAAAAACAAAAATAAACAAAGTACATGATACAGATATTATGAAAAGTAAAATCAATAGGTCACAATTTTCTATACAAAACATTACAGTTAGAACCTGCCGAGAAATAACAGTCCGAAAACCAGGTTATCGTATGATGCAATTCGTTATCGCATGAATTACGTAGCCTAGTGTTTAATGTGTTCTTACTCATAAAACAAGTACATAGAGGAAAAAGACAGATAAATAATTTATTGCTCCCTTTGGTGTAACACACTGACTACAGGAAAGTCTTAAGCATGTTAATGAATACTAATGACCACAGCGGGATAGCTTTCAATCAAAAACTTTGCATTATTTCTCGGCATATGAAACTAAAGCAAAATTAAAAACCTAAAGATGTGAATAATAAATGTACAAGAACAACAACAACAAAATTATGTCATAAAAACAAAAGTACGTACAAACAGAGAAACAATTTCAAAAGAAGCATAATAACAGAAGAAAAATGAAAATATAATACAAACATAAGTCTTCCAACACAAATACCTTACAAAACTAAAATTAGGTTAGGGTGGGATGGTGGGTAACCAAAATTTGTTTCAACCCGTAAGTTAAAATTTAGTGGAGCTGTGACACTATTAAGTCAACGCCACCTGTTGGGTGATACTAAAGGGGAGATAATAGAAGCTATGACTGCTGAATCTATTTAAAAGAAATTATCTCTTCTTGACTAGCAAAATAACATAATGTATCCTGTTTCACAAAAAATATTTATATATTAAAAATAAACCTTTAAAAAAAAAATTTACTGAATATCAACACAAAATCAAAATTATTCCAATGATGATAAGGTTTTGAATTTACTTTCAGGGTCACCTGATTGTAATGACCTTTGGGAGATTGCACACTATCGTTCTCTCGTGTAAGCCTCTAAGTCATCACTAGTTCAATGAAATGATATTAACTACCCCTTATACAATCATTACCAAAACTGATGAGGACCATTTAAGAATTGAGTTTGTGTTCTGACTAGAAATGGTGCTAACTACCCTTATACAATCATTAAAACATAAAGCTTGTAAGGCTTTTTTAAACCAGGTTTTCAACAACCTGGTTATTAGATTGGGTATGGCAGGCAGGCGTTTTGTTGGGCTGAAAGCTTGCATGAAGGCCTAGATTGGGAATGGATTTGGTGCCAGTCAGATCAAGGTCAAATTCAGTGTTACTTAAAATAAAAAAACAGTTTCCACTTAATCTTCTACTGAAATTAATTGTTAAATCATAAAAAACCTGGTTTTGTGGCATGGCCATGTTTCTTGTTTAAACAGGAGACTATTTTATAGGACTTTTCTACAAGATCACTTATTTTAAGTGAAGAGTCCCCGATAGTAACATTACCAAGTCAGGTGATAGAAGAAGAGGGAGATGAAAACAGAGATGGAGACAATTTAATTAAACTCTATCAGATGAAAAGGCTATGGGAAACCAGGTAAGACTGATTTTACAGTTGTCAGTTTAAATTTTAATTAATTTTCCATGCCCAGTTACCAAAACACTCAAATTCTATTACAAAGTCGCCAGGCTTTAACAGGTTGAAGTGATTCAATTTATTTGTCCAGGTGTTAGATATCCTTATTTTTAGGTGACTGATTAGAAACCAATGAACTGTATAGTCATTCATGCATCCATATAAAACCCAGTATTCCTTACTATTCTGCCTCTTTTCATTTTAAGGCTGTGGATTCAGAGAAATTAAGATTTGAATCCACAGGTCAGTCAGACCTGTAGATCCAAAATTTTTACAGGTCCAAATGAAAATTCACAGGTCCGAAAAAATACAATATGGGTAAACTTTGGCATGTAAATTATCTTCCGGTCTTTATAAAGGCTTTCCTGGTATTGCTCCGGCAATATACCTCAACATGTAGGCCGCTATTTTAAGAAAAATCTGGAACTGCAATGGGTTCGGCATTATATGTAAATTTTATTTATAAATAGAAAGCAAATGTTTAAAATTATTTTATTACCGATGATAGATCAATTAAATTAGAAAATTATGACAGGACAAGGTTATCAAACCCGATACATGTATACACGGTCAGATGGGCCGACTTGGCAGACAAATCCACCAGCCCAACGGTCTGTTTTAAAGGTTGCTTAGCATCGGACCTGTGCTAATTTCGAAGACTGGCTGTGAGATATTCACACGTACTTACCGACTCAGTTTGAAACACGACTCGTGTTTCTTTACAATATGAAACAGGTTACCCTATCTTCCTCCAATAGTTCTGACTTAGAACAGGAGACGTTGTCAATTTTGCCATGTGATGATGATGATATTACACAATTATTTGCTTCCGATGGTGAAGTGGCTAGTTTTTTGGGTTTTCAAAAGCTCATGATTCACCAACTAAAGTTGGTACATGTAATTATAAGAAAAGTAACGACGACCCCATTCCTTCTACGTCCAAAGGACCAGGTAAAGGCTCAGGCAAAACCTTGAAAAAGAAAGCCCTCATGAAAAGGAAAGCTTCTATACCTCTTGAAAATGTGAGGGGAAAGAAAATAAAACAGTAGAATGCTGAATTTAAAAGATTATATTCCTTGCTAGAAAATTGATTAGAATCGAGTGCACCGCTTCAACCAGACGCAGAATAATACAACAGGGAACCGTAACACGAGGATCGTGAAGTAAATTTAAATTAGTTAGAAATTTTTGGGAACTTGGATGATGATAATAGGGCTCTAGAACAGGAGTTCGAGTTTGAACTACCAAAGATTTTTGACGGCGATGAAAATTTTCGGCAGAATACTTTGGAGAGCATAGCCAATTTGGTGATAAAGTGGTAATAAAGAAATCTAACATAGCTGAAATTGCTAATGAGAAAGTTCCGGGAAACTGCAAGAATCTGGTGTCTCCAGAGGTTAACCCCGAGATATGGGGTTTTCTTAGCCAACAGGCAAAGTCAAATGATCTCCTCCTACAGAGTATACAGAAATTTTAATGTGCTTGGTATTGTGCCGATCATTAAAATAGCTGAAATGTTGTGGAAAAACGACATGGATATAAAACGTTTGAAATCTATGGCTTTAGCTGCACTCACTGTATTCAGCAATGCATTTTTTGAAACCTCTTACACTAGAAAGATTCTCATGAAACCTGATATTCATCACAAATTTCACCTGTTGTGTGCAAAAACTTAGGAGATTGGCAGTAATTTGTTTGGTAACAGTATTTCCAAAAAAGTGAAAGACAATAGTGATATTCAGAAAGTGCAGGGCATTGTATTTCAGCCAAGATCATACTAAATAAACTATCGAAGTTTTCAGAGAGGAAAAGGACGTGGAAATCGGCGAGGTTTCAGGTTCTGAGGTCAGACCATGAGGGGCAAACTGCCCTACTTGAGTCAGAGAAAGCACAAACAGTGCTAGAGGTAAATAAACATGATGTTAAGTTTATTGCTGGCTCAATTAAACATCAGTATACAAAGTGGGAAAAAATAACTTTTGATAATGGGCAGTAGATACTGTCCGAAATGGTTATCAAATTGAATTTGATAGTATTCCCAATCAAAATGTTTTACCAAAAAATATAAGTTTTTTCAAACTGAACAGGATTTAATTGAAACAGAGATACAAAATTTATTGAAAAAAGGGGCTATTGTAGAATCCCAGAATGAAAATGGACAATTTGTCAAACATATTTTTAGTAAAAAGAAAATTGGAAAGTTTCGACCACTAATTAATTTAAGAAATCTTGACAACATATCCAGAATTTTCATTTTAAACAAAAAAGTTCAATTTTGGTCTCTCTTTCCATAAATGATTTTTTAGTTCTGTTTATTTGGCAGATGCCTATTTTTCCATTTCTTTTTTTAAAAGTGATAGAAAATATATAAAATTTATGTGGACAGAAATTTTATATTAATTTACTTGTTTACCATTTGGAATTTCTACAGCTCCATGAGTATTTACAAAAGTTATGAAAGTGATATTTTCGAATATCAGAAGTCAAGGAGTAGATTCTTATTTTTATATTGATGATTCCTTAATTCAAGGCAACTGTTTTGAAACCTGTTTAAAAAATACAAAAAAAAACTTGTTAAGTTGATAACAAGTCTGGGGTTTATGATCAATTAGGAAAAATCTGTAATGGTTCCAAGCCAAAGAATTGTCTTTTTAGGTTATATAATTGATTCTGACGTTCAATTTAAAGTATTTCTTACTGACGAAAATGTGGAGAAAATCAAACATTTTTCTTCCAAAATTTTGACAAATAGTTATATTGGTAAGGTTACAATTCGAGACATTTCACATTGGTTAATCTATATATTTATCTACTGCACGTTCAGTTTTGTTAGCACCATTGTTTTATAGGCATTTAGACATAGATAAGAACATGTCTCTTACAAGAAGTTGAAGTAATTATGACGAAATTTGTACATCTGATCAGAGTAAAAACGAAATCACATGGTGGCTAAACAATATAGAACAAGTAAAATGGCAAAGCTATAAATTATGGGTCTCCAAATAGTTATGTAGAGACTGATGCATCTCACATTGGTTGGGGTGTTGCATATGATAATATAAAAACGCAAGGTAGATGGACACAATCTGAAAGAAAGATGCATATTAATATTCTTGAGCTTCTTGCAATAAAGTTTGCATTATTTTCTCTTTGCAATAATGTGACAAATTCTCATATTTGTATTAAATCTGATAGCTCTACTGTTGTTTATTACATAAACAATACGGGTGGTAGCATTGTTGCACTTTTAGAACAATCTAAATTTGAGCTTTGTGCAGAAAATAAAAACATATTTTTAGCAGCAGTTCACATTCCAGGAAAAAATAACATACTTCCTGATGACCTATCATGAACTTTTAGTGACTCATCTGAATGGAAGCTAAAAGAATCAGTATTTTTCCTCTTATGTAACCATTTTTTTAGACCAGACATTGACTTGTTTGCTTCAAGAATAAATAAACAATTAGACAGATTTGTGTCATGGCTTCCAGACCCAGAAGCATTGGCTACTGATGCCTTTTCAGTGTCATGGAAAATTTTCTTTCCCTATGTTTTTTTCTTTTCAGTTTGTTCCCAAAAATTCTTCACAAAGTTCATGAAGAACAGGTGAGCATGGTATTGATAATTGTGCCAGAGCTGGTTTCCAAAATTATTGAATTGTTTAATAGATTTCCCAGTAATTCTTCCTCAGTGCTCAAATCTTCTCAGACTGGGTCACAACAACAAGAAACATACAATGAACAAAAGAAAATTGTTTCTAGTCGCCTGTGTCATATCATTGAACATCTCAAAAATCAAGGATTTTCAGAAATCTCTAGAAAAATCATCATTCAGTTGTGGAGACCTTCTACTTCTAAACAATACGAGTTTTCTTTGAGAAAATGGCTTATTTGATGTTTAAAAGGCAAGAAAATCCTTTTACACCATCTGTAGCACTAATAATTTTTTGTCAAAATTATTCCTAAAGAGTTGTATTAACTTGTACAAATGTGCTATAATTAAGCCAGACCCTGGCTTCTTTTGGAAATAACAAAATTTTGAATGACCCTCGGTTATCTAGATTTATGAAAGGAGTTTTTAATACAAGACCCCCTTTACCTCATTATAACTTAACTTGGGATGTGGGTAAGGTTACAAAATACTTTAGCACTTTATATCTGCTTGCGAATTTAGACTTAAAATCTAAATATCAAAATTGGCAGCACTTTTAGCCCTGAGCAGTGCTCAACGAGCTCAGATTTGAGTGAGCTTGCAAATTACTGACATGGTTGTAGATTCTAATTTTTTTTTCATTCAGGGTGTCAAAGTTACAAAAAAAACCCCAACAAATCCAAGAAATATAAGTACAACTGTGCAATTAAATGCATTTCATAAACCAGAGTTATGTCCTGTGCAAACTTTAAGACATTATTTGAAATGCACAAGGAAACTGAAACAGTCAACTTTTAATTTCTATTAATTTATAGTCAAAATACAATGAACTGTCAGGTATTTTTTACCTGTTGGTCAACCAATTCTTAATACAGATAACAGCTGTTTAAAAAACTGCTTCAATCTGTTTTCTTTAAAGCTCTTCATCAGCGATAGCTTGGAGATTTAAATTGCAGCTACGCATGTGTGACTCAGGTAACTTTAAATTCTAACTTGCATTAAACCCTAAGGCAATATCTCCAGTAAAGTTACCTGAGTCATGCATGAATAGCTGCAATTTAAATGTCCAGCTCTTTCTGAATAAGAGCTTTAACGAAAACAGATTGAAGCAGTTTTTCTACTTTTGAAATTGATTGAGCAATAGGTAGAAAATACCTTACAGGTCATACATAGTATTTTGACTATAAAACTTTTAAAAGCATTTCTACTGCTAATCTAGCTAGATATCTTAGTATTTTGACTATAAAACTTTTAAAAGCATTTCTACTGCTACTCTAGCTAGATATCTTAGATCTGTTTTAGGAGACTCTGGTATAGACACTAAAAAATTTAAAGCCACTATTATACCTCTTAAGAGGGGCTTCCACTTCTGCAGTCTTCAATGCCAGTTTCTCATTGAAGGATATTTTAAAAACTGTAAAATGGAAATTGGCAAAAACATTTAGAAAATTTTATTTATTGGAGATAGAATCTATAGGAAAGAAAATTCCAGTCATTTCTCTAATATAGTTCTGGAGTGTAATATAGATACTGATTAACATCATGTTTATTACAGTTTGCTTGAAAAGCAGGTATCAACACATTTACAGTCAGGATTATGTGGAAATTTTCTTTCTTCTGATTTTGGAAGCTTTACTGTACGTGATTGGTGAACCACAAGAAGGACTGTTCAAGAGTTTTATTGTGATCTTGTTGAATTTTTTACTGTTACATACAGTGTATTTTTTGGGCGTGGATTTGCCTGTAGTTTTTCTGTGGGAAAAAGGATTTGTTGCATACTTAGGATCCAAAAAAGAGACAATTAAGAAGTATCTTGAGCAGGACTTTGCAAACAGCATGTGAAATGTTTGAGAAATAGAGAACTTATACACTGTACATTAATGATGTAATGGAAAAATATATGTTTGTGACATTTACGTGTATAATAAATATGGCAGAAATATGTGCATGTAACGTGTTGAATTTGTTATTTTAATCACCTCACCATTACAAATTTTAGGATGACACAGATAGCATGTATTGGTACATTTTGGAAAATTGATATACATGTAGAAAATGATTGACAATCAGACAAAGTATAATTTGTGGAAAAAGTGTTAATCTAGGTTTATTCTGTCAATTCTAAACCTATGCTGGTTTGTCTGCTGTTACTTACAAACTTAATTTTTCTAAAAGATTTTGTGAAGCTGGTTGTGGCTTTAGAGGTTTTGTTCAAATACATGCATATTATATGTTTTGAAAACTTATTGGCAAGTGCACCTATCTCATTTATTGTTAGCTTTAAAGATTCACAAAATGGGGATGTTAACTAATATGTGTCAAGCAGGACATACAAACTTAATCGAAAAAATCTAGAGAAACTCTATTTAGTCTTTATAAGACCCCTTTTCGAGTATGCCTGTGAAGTTTGGGACAACGTTGGTGTGGGTTACTGTAATAAGCTCGAGCTACTGCAGCTAGAGGCTGCCCGAATTGTCACAGGCCTACCAAGTTTTACTAATACAACTAATATTTATACTGAAACTGGGTGGGAGCCTTTAGCCGATCGTAGGAAACGTAGAAAGCTACAAATGTTTTATAATATACATCATAGCTCTGCACCAGCATATCTGTGTAATCTAATACCACCAACTATACAAAGCACTTCAGTATATCCCTTGCGTAACGGTAATAACATTTTGACCCCTTATTGTAGACTGTCCTTAACTAACGAATCATTCATACCATCAACTATTCGACAGTGGAACAGTTTGGATATGTCGATCCGTAATGTCGATTCTATATTTAAATTCAAATCCGAACTTAAAAACATGAACCCATGTATAAAAGTTCCGAAGCATTATGAATATGGACAGCGTAAATTTAATATTGTCCTAACCCAGCTAAGATGCTTAGCTTCATTTTTAAACTTTGATCTTTACAGAGTTAATATTATTTCTGATCCATTTCTGATCCATCCTGTCGTTGTGGATCTAACCGTGAAGATTCATATCATTACTTCTTTGCCTGTTCTAAATATACCATCATTAGAGACAGATTATTTGAGAACCTTTCCTGGCTGCCCAATTATTGTCCAATAAATCTTGAACTTTTAACATGTGGTAACCCGTTATTGTCCACTGAGCAGAACAAACAAGTTTTTAAACATGTATTTGAGTATATTAAAGGGTCAAAAAGATTCCATGTTGATAAATAACTTGTACACAGGGCTCTTGAAGCACACAATTCATCACCACCCCCCTTATTCTTTATTTATTCGTTTATCTTTGCTAATTTTTTTTTCTGGTTCATTCCACTTATCTCATGTATTGTAAAGATCTTATCTTGCACATATAATATATATTGTATTAAATTTTATGCATGCTCCATAAATGTTCTTTTGCAACATATTGTATATTTGGAGAAGACTTCATAAGTTTGTCCAACTTGTGTCTTATCCTTTTTGCAAATTTGAGCAAATAAAATATGTTTAAACTAAACTCAAGCAGGACATCAGTGTCACTGAGACACATTTTTGGCTGGATTTCACAGAGTGAAAATCTGGGTTATAGTATGGTGAATGTTGGGCGTGCAGGCCGGTGGGAAAAAATTTTCGTAACAGTTTTCTCTGCTTCTACCAACAGGATTGATTTCAAATTTAGTGCACAGCTTAAGCATGATGAGTTGTATCGTGCCTCCCCTTTCCAGGTCAGTCAGTTATCTACTTCTGTTTTCCCAGCCGACTTGGACTGTTTCAAGGGTCAAAATAGGAAAAATTTTTGTAACAGTTTTCTCGGTTTTTACTAAAGGGATTGATTTCAAATTTGGTGCACAGCTTAAGCATGATGAGTTGTACCGTGCCTCCCCTTTCTAGGTCAGTCAGTTATCTACTTCCTGTTTTTCAAGCCGACTTACTTCGCTTTGATACAGTTTCAATTGGAAAAACTATTAACTCAGTTTATGCTGAATTGGTCATATTACGGTGTGACATTTTACCCAAACTATACCCAAAAACATTAATATAACATTTTTGGCAGAATTTCACAGATTGAAAATCCGGGTTATAGTATGGTGAATTTTGTGCTGGCGGCAGGCGGGCGGGGCAGGGAAAAAATGTTCGTAACAGTTTTCCCGGCTTCTAGTAAAGGGATTGATTTCAAATTTGGTGCCCTGCTTTGGCATGATGAGTTGTACCATGCCTTCCCTTTCCAGGTCAGTCAGTTATCTCTTTCCTCTATTCCGAGCCAACTTAGACTGTTTCAAGGGTCAAAATAGGAAAAATTTTCATAAGTTTTCTCAGCAACTACTGATCACATTCTCTTGAAATTTGGTATGCAGCATCAGCATGGCCTCCCATAAAATGGGATTCAATTTCAGGTCTGTTGCTCACCTTCTTCCTGTTAACAGACTTTTAACTTTTAATGAAATCCGGCCATTTCTGTCTTTGATCGATTTTCTTTATGTTTATTTTACATTCATTAAAGAAATTACAATAAATACATAGAAACATAGAAAACTCACTCTGCTTGGTAAAATAACAGTTATTAAAACTCTGGCACTGCCCAAACTAATTCATCTATTGACAGCCCTACCAAATTTACCTGAAGCAAAAATAAATGATTTAAATTCACTTTTTAGCTCACCTGACCCAAAGGGTCATGTGAGCTATTGCCATCACTTGGCGTCCGTCGTCGTCCGTCGTCGTCGTCGTCGTTGTCGTCGTAAACTTTTCTTCAAAAATCTTCTCCTCCAAAACCACTGAAGGGATTGCTTTGAAACTTTGCACACATCATCAGTAAAATGTCCTCTACCAAGTTTGCTCAAATCATGGCCTCAGACCAACCAACATGGCCGCCATGGCTAAAAATAGAACAGGGGGGTCAAAATACAGTTTTTTGCTTATAGTTCAAAAAGTATAACAGATATAGGAAAACCAAACAGACCTTCCTTCTTCAGCATCTAAAGCTCTACAAAACACTCCATTGGGTCAAAGTTGTATGATGACTCCTTGTAGGAGTTATTGCCCTTTAATTGTCAAAATTGATGATTTTTGCCATTTTTGCCTCAAAATCTTGAAAATTATTAGAACTAGAGAAAAAGTTAGCATTGCTTAATTGTTCTGCTCTATGAGGGCTACAAAAATGACTTAAGGGTCAAGATTGTCTGATTAACTGTTTAAATTCCCCTTGAACTGTTTTTTTTAATTTGTTTTAATTGATTTTTTAAAATATTCTCCTCTGAAACAACTGAAAGTACTGCTTTGAAACTTTGTACACATCATCCGTCCAATGTCCTCAACCAAGTTTGCACCAACCATGGCTGAAGATTAACCAACATGGCCACCATTGCTAAAAATAGGACGTGGGGGGGGGGTAAAATAC